>JABASI010001082.1:0-28322 GCA_019776505.1 Tomocerus nigrus
GCAATTACCGAATTTATAATTGCTGATTGAGGTGATCGTGCTGAGTAAAGGGGGCAATCTATCAAAAAATGAAAAAATTCCTGTTTACGCATGTGCCCTGTGGCATCTTTTTAGATATGTGGCCATTCCATTTGAAAAAACATTTTTTTAATTTTACCTATCTCTTAAATTCACAGTCTGTACTCAGTTTGTTACAGGTTCGTAAAGAGAAAGTCGACCGGTTATTGAATGTGTGATATAATTGATAGATCGTAAATTAAATCCGTCGACAGCTTTCACTATGCATTCTGAGCAGAAGGGAGTCGTTAAGCAAACATTGCATTGCTTTTGTACGTTACTGAAAAGGAGAATGTACCTAAGTTATATATTTATGTAATGTTCCTGCAATTAGTAGAGGCACAGTATCCTTCTATTACCTAGTAGCCTAGTACTATTTTGTAAGCCCTTGATAATTGAGCGATCTACGTGATTGTGGTTCTGCTCTGCCAGTAATACTATACTTCATACTTTATCCCCTAAACCTCACTTACTAAATGTGGTACCTAAACGAAAATTGAATTGATGTTGATGTATACAATCCTATGCATGGAAGACTCGAAGAAAGAGAGAGAGTCTGGCATTTGACACTTGAATGCGTTTGAGTTGAGTTGGGTTGATCTCTTTGGTTCTTCTTGACCTGAATCATATGCAGAAAAGAGGGGTCACGCATAAAATGAAAAAAGGAAGACGATTGATATTTCAAAAATATAATGGTAAAGCAAAGCTGGATAAATTGAAATTATAATGCATTGGTTTGGAAATAAAGGAAGAGAGGGAAGGGAAAGTGGAATGCTGGTGGGTGGGTATTCAGGTAAGGTATCTGTGGATATAGAAAAGAGAACCTTGGATTTGTTTGTTGATGAAATCAGAAATGAGATTGGATGGATTCCTCTGTTGTTGTCCGATCACATCAAACAGAAAAGAAAGGCATCCTATATTCGAATAAACTCGGATTGTGTACTCTGAAAGTAGAGAAATGGAAGGAGAAGTTTCGTTATGTTCTGGGTTTCAGATTTCTCGATTCTCTCTATTGCTACGGAAGAGAGTGCAGAGAAAATAAAGTAAGGGAGACAGAAAGAGCAAGGGTTTAGTAGCCGAACGAACGCTGCGTTCTATTGTAACCTCCAGCTTTCTCTTAGCACGCTTTCCCAGCTACACTACATTCCCATAACATACTGTTCAGTCGAAGGCGGACTCTTGAACTCGTCGGTTGTCTTTCTATATAAGTCACATCACATCACATCCTCAATCTTGTTCCTGGCCCTGAGTTTTCCTACTTTTAAAATTGACCCACTGTCTTGGGAATTCTTCTAGACAGTTCAGTTCACACTGCCTGACCCCATTGCTACTTATTGTTATCATAATGTTGTGTGACCCGACCGACGGACCGGACCGTTGGATTGAAAGCAGAAACCGATATAATACTACAATTTTAGTTGTGCTCAATATAAACTTGTGGTTTGTTTGAGATTATTCGGTAACTTTGACTTCTGATTCGATATCCGACTACTCAGTGGTGACTCGGCACCATTTTTCTTGCTTTGTTCCAAGTTTACTGTGTTTAGCCTTGTAAATTTGGTGCTCAGAAATTCGCAGTGAAAAGAATACAGTGTAGGCATAAGACATCTAAAGAAGGTATGTCATTGTCGTGCCATGATACGGTCGACGGTGTAAATTTTCAGGCTGTACCTAAATGAAATACTATACATAAAAGCACAATTTTGTCTTTGTCATATTTACTATCTAAATTATCTTAAGCTCTTGTACTTCATTAATTTGGTAAGGCAGTCAGTGACATCGCATACGTCCTACAGTATCCAATCTATACAATATAAAACTAAGATTTACCAATAAGTTGCATCTTTCATTTCACTAAGCTTTTCACCATTTTCAAAATTTAATCCATGGTAGAGAAACGAGAAACTGGTAACATTTAATTGCTGAAGATATTTATTGACTTTAATGAAGGCATTTAAAATTGCTTTCTTATTGTTTCTGGTCGCTGATACTGTTTCTTATTTTGAGGACAGTAGGAAAAATCGGAAAAGACCTAAAAGAACTAATTTATTTCCAACATGCATCTGCATTTATCCTCGAAAATTAATTATTGATTTGATTTCAGCGAGTCAATTTGCTGAATCCTTCCTTAGACACTTAGATACTTAGATGCACTTACATTCTACGCTATATACACGCATATCGATGCATTATTATTTATTGGCAATGCCATGCATGTTGATTGATTCTTTAGGCATTGTAAGTGAAGGATGAAGATGTAAACAAATCTGTTGTGTGGGTGAGTATGTAAAGAGAAGGTTTTCCATCTGACTAAAGTGATAATAAAAAAGTAATTTAGGACTGAAGAAGAGATCGAAAGAATGGAGAAAGTCCAACAATAAGTCCCATATGGCAGAAGATAAGTAAATAGTGGCTACGTATTCAACGGCCATAAATGTATATGCCTACGTAACATATACTTAAGTATATATTAATATATTGTGTATATTAGTCATCTGTTCTGCACTTCCTACTACAGCTTAATAATTAATTAAGGTGCCAGGTGTGCGGAAAGAGGGAAATCTAATAATAGGAAGGAGATGTAGCGCAGCAGCGACAAGTCAATGTCGTCTGCAGTCTGATAAAATAGTTTTCTGCTGTTTATCAAATAGTGTTAGCTACGATTGGAAAGGTTTTTGGGTGTTACGAGTAGCTAGCTGAAAGAATTAATTAGTTCCGGGTCTTCCAGGCAATTTTTATTAGTAGAGAGGGACTGGTGTAAATTAATGAGGGCCTCAAATTCCTTGTTCTCAGAGCTCAGAGCGATATTCCTTTAACTAGCTGGAAATGGTAAAGTGTCTTTCCAACTTTATAGACTCGTCGAACTGTGTACTTAGATGGCTGAGTGACTGAGTCCTTTTCTCTTGCTCTGCTAACTTGCTCAGGCAGGCCTCGAGTATAACGAGATGAAGTGTATTAGGAACTCTAATTCCGGAATGACAAATTGGCTCCTTCTCAACAAATTGCACCCAAAAATTCTCTAAACTAAAAAGAGATACCATTTGCTCACAATTAGGGAGCGGAAAGAAGTTGACTAAAGAGATGTAATACTAAAGGTGAGCCGGTGCCAGGTGGAAAGATGTAAATTATGCCATGGTTCGGTTAGCTTATAGAGAAACTCAGTTTGTAATTACTACTTTTGCCTTTGCTCGGCAAATATATTTATGTTCTGACTAGTGTGAGAAGTATCAGTAGTTGGAAATATCCCTATTTCACTTTATGGAGAGTAAAAGTTGGATTGGTATGGAAAGTATATAGACTTCTACGTTTTATTTGGCGTAGTCAATACAAATGGTATTGTCAATAACCATTACTCTCGAATTAAATAGGTACTTTATTTTCCCATACATTCACTCTCAGTTTTAGAGCTCCACTCAACTGCAGACAATCTACAGAGTTGAATGCTGTTGCATGGAGTGTGAATTCATCTATTGTACTTCTGCTATTTGCAATTTATAAATTTTTTCAGAGGGTTTCACTGTTAGCCGAACTCGAAGCGAAGCGAAGGTGTCAGAACTAGTCCATATTATTGCTGCTACTTTCATTACTATAATACTCGTAGACTTGTATAGTGCCCTAAGGTACTTTTAGATCTGTGGACGTGATTTGCTAAATTACTTTATTTCAACAGAGTGAAATGAAATGATTTTCTACGTTTTTTCATTGTGACTGTTAGTGCATTATATTTACCATTTTTTGTATTTTAAAAATGTAGTCTCAGATTTCCCATAGCCCTGGAGAAGAGTTTTGATTTTTCAAAATATCTGTTGAAGTGTCACCACTAGTACAAATATGACTTTCTATACTTGCATACATTGGTATTTATATGTCGTTCCTGAAGTTTGCAGCCATTTTAATTGGAAAGACGTAGTTTGCTTTAACGTAATTGAGTTTAAGCATTGGTTGCCAAATGAAATTAAAATCAACTTTGGGAGTGTTATAATAAAAACTCCCTATATGTTAACCGTATATGAAACCATTCTCAATCTTGCACTACTACTTACATAAGTTACGTTCTACTGAATTGTTACCGTCACACAAGTGATTTTGATGTTGGCAAAGTTAGGAACCGGAAAGCGTAGGAAAAGAAAGCTATGCACTTCCCTAATGCACTCCGTATTATATGCAAGTATTATAAGAAGAAATTAATGTAAAAATATACAATAGTAGTGTAACATAACTAAAGTAGAAAGTTTAGGAATGGAAGCATTAGATAAACAAAAAAGTTCCATGGATTGAGAAAAAGTACAAGTGAAAGTTTTCCATGCGATAAATACTTCTAAAGTGAAAGCATCGTTGAAGGCTTCGACTTAACCCTCAAACTTATTAGGTCAATTTAAATAGTTTATTACAGGTCATTGACTATCGACTCCTTATGATAGATTTACAAACGTAATTTGTACGCAATAATTTTTTGTTTTGAATTTTAGTGTGATTGATTCTTTAACTTATGGTAGCTCATTTTAAATACTAAACATCATAGTTTTATTAAGTAAGGGTGGTGGATTTGATCCTACTGTGTTATTATTTAACACAGGCTTCAAAGTTCAATGCAGCGTATAATTTCTATTTTTCATGCTAAATTAAAGTAAAAACTTTTTGGTATCGCTGACCCAAATTGTGGAGCATAGTATGTTGTAGGTATATTATCGTGGTCCATAACGCTCAGCTCTCTACAAATGCCATATATCTGTATTTTGTGAAGGAAAAGAGAGCAATATTTCCGTTTTAAGTGGCAGTCAGGTAGGCGCTTCGACGTCGCTTCGGTTTGCGTATAAGTAAACTATGGCGTGTACTTACGTTGAATCTTTCCGTGACGTATCTTGAAGGAGAAAAAAAGTTTTGGGAAGGAAGAGTGAGATAGTTGTGTAACTAGGTAGGTACGTACGTACGTCTAGGTTAAAGTAAGTAGGTATGCATATATTTGTAGTCACAGTCAATAAAGTACATTCGAGTGAGTGACAGAGTAAAATAAAGCCAAAATGACGATCGCCCGCAGAAGGGAAACAAGCTGACAGATAAAAGTCCCCATCAATTTCTCATTTCAGTTCTTTTCTCTCGAGTTCCTGCTTTCTCCATATTGTCTTTCTCACGCTTTGTGTGCATAACACTGGTTCACTTTTCCGGGTTGGCAATTGGCATCCTTTTCGCTCCAATTCCATTTACTTGAGCTTGAAGACAGCTTGCTTGCACTTGTATGTAATCTTTTGTACATTTCCAAATCTCTTTGTCACTTGTACGTATGTCTATTCTACATGCGTAACAAATAACAACCTGTGCCTTACTGAATAACTTGGAGTAAAGCACCTATTTTCACAAAATGTAGCCTAGTAAAATCCGATTGTCCGAATAGGAAAAATATGGAGAAAACTCTATTGGCTGAAAGGATAATAATATATAGTTTGTTATGCATGCAGTAGCTTTGCTCATATTCTCGCTCTTTCTCACGTTTGGTACTTGCTCTCGAGTGAGAATCCTTTTGCTCGTCCTATAAAAAGATATTGCAGTGCTGGATGTGCATCCAGTCTCCTCTGCTGACTACGTGGAGGGATATTAGGAAGCATATATTCAACTATTTCGACAGATAGCTACTATATTATGTAGTATTACATACAAATGCAGGTACATTAGTAGTATCAGCTAGAGAATAGTGCCAACGCCAACAGAGCCATACATTTATTTCTATTTACGACTCTAGTCAAGTCAGATTTGCCCTTTCCTACTTTCTTCTCTTGCTCTTTCTTGTCTCTTTCAGCAAGAACTCTTTTTCTTCATTTTTGGAAATGAGAACTGGACTTCACTTTCCTGGCTAGAATATTCCTCTCTCTTGTATGTCTCTCTACATATAGAGTCGTCTCGTCTCTCTCTCTGCATTCTTCGTCTAAGTATCTGTAGGATGTGCCGCTTTGCATTTGGGCAGACTGTTGTCGCTGCTCTGCGTGCTATTCCGTACGCTATTTTTCATTTCACCACAAGACAAGTCGTACACCGGTTGACTTGCCTCCTTTGGCTCCTGCTCCCAACATTTTCTTCACAGTACAGCTAACAGAAACAATTTATGACCTTTTCGATAGAAGAAAATACTTTCAGATTCTCACGCGTATTGTTTGTTAGAGGACGTGGACGCTCTACGTTTGCGCCATCCTCCAGACATCCATGAAGGAAATCTGGAAAAACAAAATGAATTAATGTTGTCCTTGCTCCTTAATCACTATAATATACGCGTATGTGCTTATACTGCAATTTCCTTTTAAAATTATCGGATTCAAATAAATATTAACGCTGATTGCTCCTATTTTCAAGTAGGATGATCATTATGTCTTCCAAGTCCCAAACTAATTAGCTGTTGGATACACACAGTAATTTATGTTAATGACTTTACTTGCTGATTTAGCTAAAGCAATTTTAAATCAATTAAGGACAGTACTGTTTCAAAGGGGATATTTTTGTGCTAGAATAGTAATTCTGTTCAACAGTTTCAGTCTGTCAATGAAGCTAAAGGGATTTTGCCCCTTGGCCTATTAATGGTTTCACCTTCACCTTTATTTAAGGCGGTTCCGCTGGAGTCTAGTCTAGAGTATCTTCATAAATCTGACATCGTGACTTATTGACGCATCAGATAGTTTATTGTATAACTAGTGACCAGAGTCTCCGAGACTTTTAGCGTGTGATATACGCAATTGCGTAGAGAGCGGATAATATCATATTGAAAAGTATACCTGGTTGCGTCACTTGCATAGTAAATTTGTAAACTTGAGAAGAAAATAACTCATATTCAGTTTATGTCTAGATAGATATCCTATTATGTGTTTGGAAAAGAGAAAGTATAGTAGACTGCGTTGCGTGTAATGACATTATGCCCGACGATACGTCTAACATGTCTTGCATGTCAGCAGCGTCCTGGAGTCTGGAGTGTAGGATGTGATATGGTATTGTTAAATGACTTTTAGAAGTCATCCTATCGCAAAAATATGTACATGTCTGTGTGAGTTGGTAGTCAAAAAGTAAGGCTGACATACGATAAGAATAAGATATATAGTGTTGCTCAAGTCAAAGAAGGAAATTAAGAAAGGAACAAAATGAGATAAAAAGGAGTAGAGGAAGGAAGAAGCCTCCGGCGAAATAAAGTTAAGATGTTGTGTATGGAATGAATGATGAATTAACGGAAGGAGTCTAAAAGACTATTTACGCAAATGTCTTGCTCGATGCAGATGAGTGGCATTGCGCTGTAGTGTAGTAGTTGTGTTTTGTGTTATGTAACTTGGGTGGTATCCAGCCTTAAGGCTCCAAAATCCAAGCTCGTCCACATTCTCATTACCATTTTCACTGCCCTAAAAGATAATGTCCGCATATAGAAAAGTATATTATTAACCTTAGGCTTGACTTGTGTGTCCATTATTGCTCTAGATTTTCTTGTATCTGCGAGTCTTGGCTTGTCATCCCTGAAGAAAGCCATAATATACAATCCTCTTCCAATTATGTGGCAATGTTAAAATTTTAGCCGTAAATTAAAATTCTTATGTTAATATATCCGTGTAATACTCTTTACACATTCAAAAAATCTATTAGAGACAATTCGTGTTCCCTTAAATAAAGGATGTAATAGTTGTAGTTGTAATGATGTTGAAACGATTCATGATGCATGTATGTTAGATATAGATTTGAATTATTCAAAATTAAGTTNTGAAACGATTCATGATGCATGTATGTTAGATATAGATTTGAATTATTCAAAATTAAGTTTTAAGTCAATTTATGTGCAACTGATGATGGTGAAATGATGTACACATTATAACAATACAATGGTGTATAAAGGATAAGTCCTTTCCTTTTTAATCTTGCTCTACGCAAGCATCGATCGAGTATTTGAGTATTTAGTTTGTGCGTAAATTGTGATGTCTAATACGTATACATATAGTATATCATCCGAAAGACTTAGTTCACCCCATAAATTCTGATTTGATAGATTTCACCACATGCCATGCAGAAAGTTATTTATTTATTTTTTGCAATCAAGGACTCGGAGGAAAGAATATTATGGGCAGGGAATCTAGGCAATGTGGACACAATTTTGCTTTATCCTCTAACTCCCTAATAGCTGTTGGATGGAGAGTTTGGAGAGCCTATGAGATTATACGCATTAGCATTGTTATGCTATTTTTATTAAAAGTGATTTATCGGTACGGCACTGTACTAGATATATTATTATGTGTAATGTGTTCTGTTCTGTAATTCTGTTTTGTATCGGCATTTTTGTCTCAGTTCCAATGTAGTAATACTGCGTGCACAATGGTCGTGTACGTGTAGTTCAGAGTTTACAATACAAATCGCTGTGTTAGTATAGAGAGGTATGTAGGTGGGTCATTTATTTTGCAACAAATGTACAAAATTGAATCTATGTCGTAGAATTTTAAATAAATTTAAAAAAAATTCTCTGTAAGTTAGTTTTGTGTCTAAGTTTTATTTTATAAACTGTCTACATTAAATAATATGGTGTATGAATTTAAATAACTAACTAAAGCGGTAGGGATAATTATCTTAGTTTCATAGTAGACATTCATCGTTTCTGCATTTCACGTAGTCATTTGAAATGAGTGCGGCCAGTGTGGTGACAATCTGACAATTTGGTAATGGTGAGTAGGTAGCATTAGTAACGGAAGGTAATCTATAGGTAAACCAGTATCTCTATATTATATTATGTAATTTGTAATAAGGTGAAAGATAGAGCTATGCCTGGATTAGTTGAGTTTCTGTTAATATTATTATCAAAGCTGTTATGTATGAAAGGTCAGAAAGCTATGCATGCGTCGTCAGTGATGTAGGAGATGGATTTGGTGTTGTACTACGTGATTATTCTGTTCTGGTAACACACACATATGAGACGAGGGCAAAAATGGAAGATTGTGTTTACAAGTATAGTGCTAAACACTATAGATCAGTATATGGCTGCGAGAATACACATACGACATGAATGTCGAACGTGAGCTGTAAGC
Organism: Tomocerus nigrus; assembly: GCA_019776505.1. Lineage (NCBI taxonomy): Eukaryota > Metazoa > Arthropoda > Collembola > Entomobryomorpha > Tomoceridae > Tomocerus > Tomocerus nigrus. The sequence goes on from JABASI010001082.1 coordinate 9,090, forward strand.
GATTTTACTACGGCTTGAATAACTGATACTAAGGATATCAAGACCGTTTTCGTATTTTGTGTGGATGTGGCACATGTATACATAAGGACAAGAGAGGTTAACGTATTGTAAATGTATGTTAATTGTATGAATAGCTAACCCAACATAAATACTTCGACATGAACATTATGGTAGTGTTTTGTTACATTGATATGATACCATCTCTAGGCATTTCTGTTTATAATGTGGCACATGAGAGCAGGGCAACAACCTGACAAATACTCTATTTACACTAATACATACTAATGCAGTGTAAACGTAGAAATACGAGTCTGGTAAATACAATGTTAACAGATTGTGTGTTATACATTGTATTTGTGTTTGCATGCTACTTTCGTTTGTTTTAGTAATAAACTATTATAGGATTACTCGTGCTTCTCTGGTGCATCCCTAAAAAGATAATATTCAAGTCTGCTGTAGTGTGAGGTAATGAGATAACATTTATAGGTAGGTGTCTGAAAATGAAAACGACAAACGAAATGTATAGCATGGCTGTACATGTTTTAGCAGTCGATGGTATTATTTAGCGTTCATCTCTTCTTCCTTGATCATTTTAGTATCAAATGCTACTGTAGTATGCTCCTAGCACTTTTTAAGCATGTAATTTAAATCCCTTAGGATTTTGTCTCATGTATGTCTTAACGTAGACATACTTAGCTAAAGATCAGACGGAATTAATTTGTAAAATAATTTTTTAAACTTTTAATTAATTCCTTGTGTCGGAAAGAGAGAAGAAAATGTTTATTGCACATGTCTGTATTTTTGGATGTAGGCTTATTGGATTGTTAATTTTTGCGGTCTGAGAAATGGAATTAAAAACATGTAATTCAAATCCAGAGAAAAACGGGAGTAATCATTAAGTAGGACAAAAGTTGCTTCGTTTCGTTAGAACTGCAAGGCCGAGCACGTTTCTACGTGACTTTTTACAGATTTTTGCAATGAGAAGTTGTGAGAAGAAACTTTTGTAAGACAAAAAGAAAGTAAGTGAACTGAATGTGGTGGTTGCTAAGCTGGAGCTGGACTGTACTTGACATAGGATGAAAGTTGAAGACACAAACTAATCTTAAATTCTGTATGGAGAGTAGGGAACAGGAGCATTTTTAAAGAAAAGTTACGCAATTCTGGAGGAAGTTTGTGGAAAATACTATATATTAACTATATATGTATATATGTATTGTGTGTAAGGACATAGTAAAGTAGAAAGAAAGTAACTGTTGGTTTGAGTAGCGTATGCTATTTTGTATTGTAGTTGGAGTATGGGCAGGACGTGTAGAAAGAGAGCAATTCATCTTGTTCATTGTGTATCAGAAATACAATTCACAATGGAGACATTTAATGTTCAGAACTGGTTGACTATAAGGGATAGAAACAATATTATCCGGTGTAGCAGAGGGATAAGGAAGAAGAGTCTGTAGCATTATTAACCGAATAGCTACAGGGGCTATGTATGTTCATAAAGATAGACTTTTACACTTTGCAAGTATCCCGACTACATAATATACCCCGCGATTCTATTTCCCAGTTGCCTATGCCCATAGAAGAATGGGGAAATCTCTGTTTTATTCCATTACCTTATACTTATTTTATTTTATGTGATGCGATGTGTTGTTAGGCATGCCTAACCTAACCATATGCATTTTTTGCCTTTTCCAAGAAATTCATTGTGAGAGGAGATAGCATATGACGAGCTTGAGTGCACATGCATACACTCTAATACGCAAGAGATTGAAATGAAAGGGCTTTATTTTACCTATTACTTGCTCCATCCATTTCATGCATATATAATCGTAGAATTACATTCCAACTTTTTCCTGACATCCTATCTACCTATATTATATAGATATCTTCGTCCTTCCTTCCTTGCATTAAAATAAATTGAGCTAAAATACTACCGTAATTTTCTAGGATTGACTCTTGACCTCACTTACTGGACTAGACGAAATTTTTGGAATGGGAAATGAAATGCATTTTTGTAAATGGATAATGTAATGACAAAGTACAACTTGGGAATATAGAGAAAGATTTAAGTTGGAATTATCCACAGGAGTTGATATTATACTGTAAATGTAATATACTTAAATAATAAACTGGGAATGACATTATCAGTCAGACTCCTTATATACTAGTAGATTGGATAGAAAGGAGGGGACTAAGATAAATGTCAGAAAGAGTTTCTTCTGTCATTTCTACATATGCGCGTAATACCTTTTGAATTTGAAGCCAACAGTGATTCAATCAAAAACTAAAGCAATGCAAAGAGGGCTAAGTGTGTTGGAATTTTGTTCATTTTGTTCTCAAATGTCTCAATAGCCTTCCAATAGCTTCCCAGTCTTTTAAGGTTCGACTTATATTAAGTTTTAGTTCTGTTGAGTAAACTATTTCAGAATTTTGTCGTCTAAGTTTCAGTGAAAGAAAAGGCCCTTCTTTCTTATTCTTACTTCCTATTGTTAGTGCTCTAACAATATGTGATTCGATTCGAAGGTTCGTATTATTCATCGTTGTTTTTAACGTTGTATAACGTTGTAAGTTTAGAAAGGGAACAATAAACAAAAATGTATATTGACTATTGACAACTTGTTTGTTCAGGTAAACTGAAAATTAAAGAAGTTTTTTAAGATATGAAACGTGATTTTTTCATTGTATGTCTCATTGAAAAATTCAATTACGTAGCTGAATTTTAACGGTAGCGAATGCGCATTGAACGACTAATTTTAACAGAGCACAATTTACTATTCCCCTATTTTCTGCTTCTACGTGTGATAGCTATTATAGCCAAGTCAAAGCAGGTTTTTGAAGACGGAAGATGTTATGAGTTTGTGCTGTCCTAACGAGAAATGAAATGTGAAGGATGAGGCTAAATCCCTTGATAGTGCGAAGAAAGGAAATTATTTGCGTATAGTATTTTGCTTTTCTTGACTAGTTCTAACACTTTCTGCCTACACTTCATCGGTATGTAAGCATGGCTGGGCTGCTGAAGTAATATAGTTGCTTTTGTTAGGAACTTTAGTTTCACACTTCATCCATACTAGATTCCATTTTTAGTGTTAGTGTCTACTGTTAGGTAAGTTTTAGTCATTTCTCACTTTCTCATTTCAGTTAGTCAGATCCAATTTATAAAGGGCTTGAGTGTCAATAAGTAGCACTGTAGCACTGAATGGAAACGGAATTACTATACTAGAGGTATACTTTATAGCAAGTCAGACTCAGAAACTAACAATACGTTCTGTTCTGCTATGTACTTTTCTACTCTTGGGGCACACAGAGAGAGAGAATATACATTCCCCTAGTTTGTTTAGTTTGTTCTTGTGCAGTCGTACATAGACTGATACAAGTTGAAATAAAACGACTTACGACTAGAACTACTATGCTTCATTTACCATTTATTCAGTACTTATTCCCTTGAAATTTACAGTCAAAGAGTTTGCTTTGTGTTTCATTGTGCATTATCTAGTGTAGATGTATATCTTGTAGAAAGTAAGATCCTAAGAGTTATTTTGTAAGAAGAAGTGTTATCAAAATAACCTGGCCTGGTTGGTGGATGGTGGATATTCCTTTTATTTTGCTATATTATGAGAGATGTTGTAGGTATTCCACTTTATAGCGAGAATGAATGAGTAGATGAATGGTTTATCTTGAGTGAAAGCCATTTTATTCCTTTCTAGGGTGTTGCTAGCACTTCTATTGCTCTTTGCTCTACTTCTGTAATGTTCTAGTGAAATGAAATTACTTTGTTTTTTATTGCATTGCAAAATTACAATGGCATGGTACACATCACATGATTTCAGCTTTCATTCTTGCAGGACTTCATTCTAGAGATTTATAATTACAAAAATGTCATCACTTTTAGCAGTTAAAAAGTGGTTCGTGGCAGTTGTACTATTTTATCTTCGTGTTTATTGTAGCCTGCGTCTATAATTATTTAGCAATGTTATGGTGTCATCTGTAGTAATTCAAGTCTCAAACTCAAGTTAGTGTTTTACCTGAAGTCTGTAGGCCGCGGCAGAGTGAAATGGGATTAGAATGAATTAATATTATTAGCTGTGAAATATTTAAGTGAATTCGGTGGAATGTGATGTTAAAGCAATTATTATAAGGGAGTTAGGGAACTTATACTGTTTACCTTTATAGTTGCAAATTGCAAGTAATCAATTAGACACGTATTTCTAAGTCTAACTAAATATAGGTAGGTATTAAGCTAAGAGGGAAAATGTTGTAAGCTGCCAAGTAGTAAACGAAGTTAATTTTAATGAAGTTCTATTTCCTTTTGCTCAAGACTTTGCGAATTGAATTTTTCGCCTAAGAGTAAGAGTTTTAGTGGATGGCATTGGTGAGTGAGAGAAAGGAAAGAAATCACATCACCTAACCACGAACTCATTTATATCATTTTATTTTGGTTAGGTTGTTGGGGCACGTCTATATGCCTGAACTCTGCTTACTTACATAGGTACGTAAGTATTAGCTATATTATATGATAATGTTAAGCTACTTTGACTCTTATATTAGCTTTCCCTTGGCCTTTCCTTCCTATTCCCGTCTAAATATAGAAAAAGGGATGAAATAAAGGTTGTGCTCCTTGGAGAAAGTTTGGTGATTAAGTTAGCTAGCGTGAAATAGTGTCTTAGAGACATTTCTTCCATTTATTACTTACATTGCGTAGATGTATAGAGTTGACTGTTGTGTTTAGAGTTTAGATTTTAGATTAGACCATAATTTCTACTTTCCTTTTTGGTGTGTTAGTGTTGTCTTCTGTTGTCGGTAAGTAGGGAAGTAAATTGCATTCTGTTGACTGCTCCTTTCTTTGTAATAGCAATGGTATATATGTATAAAGAAGATTGTCTAACGTCTGTAGAGGAGGACGCAATATGTTTCAGGAAGAAAAGACTTGTGTCAAGTCTAAAAGAAAGAACATGGTATACAGTAGGACGTTTAGGTGTGGGTTGAAGTTGGGATTTATGATCTAGCCTTTTCTCATTGAATTCTGTATTGAGTTGAAGAGAGAGAGAGAGAGCGAGGAGAAAGAATGGGAAGCTGTAAGACTTTTTTTATTAAGATGCTTTTGTGGTGGTAGCCAAGTTAATGTTGATATTGTAGTAAGTACTACAGCTTAGGTTAGGAGGACTGGTAAAAAGTAGAGGCGGTATTTAGAAAAGATAAATTGAAATTGTTTAAAGTGACAATACTTGGTTAGCCATTGAGTCTATAGTTATTATGAGAGAGTAGTGTATGTATATGGTATAGTTTTTATGAGTATACACGCGTGTAAGTGCAGAATATTAAAATGGAGTTGGTGGTGGTAGCAAAGAGAGGGTCGAGCGAGGAGCGTAGAGGGAAACGGACATGTCTTGGAAGTATTGTAATGTAATGTAATGAGTATTATAACTAATGGCTCAATGTTTTATGGACAAAAAGGCAATGAATGGTGAATGGGATTCTCTGTGGTCTGAAGAAGAGCAACGTAAAGTGGTCGGGAAAGACTATCCTTCCCTCATAACACATAACACTTGAAATGAATTGAGAGCGTTAAAAAAGACTTGCCAATTTCTCCGTTCGTTTAGCACAATGAGTGCTTGCATGCTAATGAAATGGAGAGCTTGAGCTGTGAGTTATGCTTAAGGTGCCGTAGAAGTTCCTAATAGTAGCACTGCATTAGGTTATTGCCCTTTTTCTTTGCTCTGATGAGTCTGTGTAGGCCATTGGTAGAGCAAAAGCTGAGAACTCGATGTTTTTCAATGCTTTTATAGTTAAGGAAAGAATAAGTCTGAGTAACAGACAGAAAAATTCAATTTACTCTTGTTTGAAGAGTGGGGGAGGTTAGAAGAGGAATTTCTGGAGGTGAAGAGAAGCGATTTTACGTGATGTAATGTAATATTCACAAAAGTAACTTTAATCCCTGGTGAGCTATTAGTAGCAATGCTGTTAACTTTGGTGTGTTTCTTTGGCTTTAGAATAGCTTAGGGAGCCCTATAAGTCTGCATGTGCACTTATATTATGTGTGTTTGCATGTTAGACGGAATTTGAACTATATGAAGTGCACTGGGAACTTGGACTCTAAACTCACTCACTGTGGAAACTCTGGAGTCTTACAATAATCAGCTTTTCTGTAAATTGAGAAAGTTGTGGAAGGGGATAAAGAAGACTACAAATTAATGGATATTAATAATTCTCGTTATAATTCCTGCACTTTCACTTCCGTCTCTTTACTTTTTAGTCTCGTTCCTCTCCCGAAACAACTTCAAATTATTTTGTTTTGCTACTTTTCAACTTTACCTTCTTTTGCTGCAGTGCTGAGAGCGAACTCCTTAACTTATTACAAATACAGACACAATACAAATGTAACCTACCTATCACAAGTCCTATAGTGTAGGTGTACTTATATAAACGGAATTGTACATACCTTATACACATTCATAGCTTTGTTGTGGTTGTATCGTAGCACAAAGTACAAATGAAGCACAGATTCCTGGTCTATTCTACAATCCACATTTATCTTATAGTACATCAGTACATACAATGTGTTCTACATTGCACATTACCCCGATAACAAAAATTCTCGACAGTCTCTTTTTTCTTACCTCCAGGTAGGTGCACTGATATAACCTTTGCTGTAACATTTTCAATGCAAAAGATATGTAACATTATGTTACATATCAATAACTAGAGTGTCAAAGGTCACAGTGACCTCACATTCAACACTATAGCTTGGTATTCGACGAGCTTTGAAATGGACCATCTTACGACTTTCTACAACCAGGGGCCAGGGGTAGGGGAGTTCGCGAGTAGACACACAGGCTCAGATAGTATATGATATCAATTTCAATAGACAACGATCGCATAATCATGCAATTAGTTGGACATTAGTTTTTCTGATAATTTAACTGGCAACTTACGCATTTATAATATCTAAAAATATTTATTTATATTTAGCGTATGGGTTTCACCAGCAATTATAATTACTTTACCTTGTTGGTTACATTGATTAAAAAAATAAAAATGAAGTCAGGTAATTACAATATTTCCTTATGCATTATCTGTACCACAAATTAATGGTAGTAAAATAAGAATTACTACGCTACGCTACGTACGTATAGTATACTGAAAGCCACTTTTTGGGGGGTGAGAATGCGGATAGGATACGGATAATAGATATTGTATGTAGCATCATGGTATATGCTATTGAAACAGAAATCTTATTTATCGTTGCATGTACATGTGTATGGTTTTGATTATAATGATTAGCTCAGCCGAAGCCATTTCCATGTTCGACTTGGTACATAAATACTATACGACAGTATTAACTTTATTATTTGATTTTATAAGGAAATTCCACTATCTACCTATATCGTTTTGGGCTAAAACGAAATTCTGGGTATATGGCTAGCGCTAGGTTGTCCTTATCCCTTGTAGAAAGTATTTCAGTTATATATGATAGGGAAGAGACGAAGAGAGTGTATAAGAACAAGAACTTTGAAGGACTATGCTAGTTTTATATCGGTTATGTTCATGTAATAAAATAAGTGCACATGATAGCTGGAAATTCGCGTAGGAGCAGAATCCATAATTTAATATTAATCATCCTTTCACATAATTTTCCATGAAAAAGTCGGGAACACGTTCTGGGAGGAAATTGTGACTAGACGAGTGTCAAGTTCCTTAGTAATAGAATTTGCTATGAATTCAATAAGCCCTCAGTAATGTGTGTGTTAAAAGAAAATGTGTGTGCTCTAAAGCGAAGTGAGGAGACAATCTCGTAGTAGCGAGACTTTGAGTAGGAGTAGGTACTAGATTTAATCCAACTTTCTTAATGTAGATGCAGTTTTAATAAATTGGTAGTAGTGAGTAGTGAGTAGTGACATTGACTCCGAATTTAGTATAGAGCAGTAGTTATTATGGTTATGCTTTATGCTTATTTCTTCGTTTAAGTTCGTTTGCTACTAGCGTTTCTCGAAAGGAAAGAAATAGCATGGCCAGATGTTAGGACAGACAAATGCGCGTTACATATTTTCTTCGCAATATTTTATTATCATTATCATCTTCCCGTGCTCATAAGTGGGCTTCAGTTTTTACGCTCTCCATTAAGGAGCGCATAACATTTTCAATCAAGTTTCCCTCATGTAACAATTTTAATTATTATTATTAGTAGGTAAATACAGGCAGTGAGTGATATTTTTTAGGTACCTATCGGAAATTATAGCAGTACCTATAACCCCACTTACGTCAAACAACTGTTCAACTGTCGTTTTAAAACGGTTAGTCATTTGCACCGAAAGGTCTTCTGAAAGTCTAAGTACATTGTAAACTAACTAAATAAAATAGATATTGTAGATGTGTTGGGCGCTTCGGTGCCCAATTCTGATATCAATGACGCAGAAAAGAAATCCACGGGTTCTACGAAGACCTATAACCGTTTTTCCGTTATTTTTGAAAGTTGTAAAATTTGATGAATAGAATAGAATAGAGAGGGGTGATGAGAAACGTTAAAGTCTGTTTATGCAGAAAGGAAGCTTCTCCTTATAATGTAAAGTACCTAATAAAAAGAAAGTTTAAATAAGAATAAAGTTCTATGAGTCCATGAGTGCAAAGTATTGTCGTTTTCACGTCTGTCTTATCGTGCATAGTATAATTTTCTCGTTTTTTCGCATGCACAATCTAAATAAAAACTAAATAGGAGAAAGAATGTGAAACTGTGTTGAGGTGGCGTTCTAACCTATATATAGAGTAGTAAGATAGAAATAATATAGTGGGGTGAAGAACAACGAGATAAGTAGATAAAAGTACAATGGTCTCAATGCAATGGTGTGTAGATGTAGGAAGAGCTGTGTGAATGTCTAATGTGCGACCGTATATCGTGCGAGATATTTTTTATTTGTGCTCACTTTTCACTTTTAGCTGGAGATGAGTAGCATGTCTAAGAGTACCTTGTCGCTGTACCGCTATAGATTAGGTAGCAGTTATGAATAATGCCTTGCATTGTCTGCTGAATTTTGTTAGGGCTCCTTTTGTGAAGGACACAGTAAATTTTTATGGGCTCTTGTGATTGGTTTCTCTTTAGTCAGAGTATGAGTAATAGATATTGTATAGTCTGGGACAGCATGCTTATTATTGTGTTAAATCAAAATCATACAATGCACTTGGTTCAATAGCCAGGTATCTTTATTCACATTGTTCATGCACCTAATCATGAATCTTCTTTGTATGTCCCTATCCGTTTTTCTTCTCCTGTCTCAGACCTGCATCTCAGAAAATTGCAACTAAATCTTTATTTGCCCTCTTTTCCTTTGTGTGTAGGTAGTTTGTACTCAGTAGATTATTATTATAGCAATAGCAATATCGTAGTCTATGACGTTTTGAATTGATAATCAATTATAATAGCCAAGCTAATTTTAAGCAATCTATAGATATAGACTGTAACTTCTTAGTGATGGTCAGTTTGATGAGTAATGGATCATATTTCACCAAAATTTTGATATTTTATGAAATAGTTTAAAAAGTTAATTGATTTGTGTATACATAGTACGTACAAATATCGTATTTGTAGTTTCGAATTTTTCACCTACACTACAAACAAAAAAGGCAGCCACGAAGCTTTTGTACCATGGCCATGTGTTAGGTTAGTCTGTTATCTAGGTATATAATAATTCACCAATATCACGTTTGTAATGGATATAACAAGACTAAAGTGCATGACATACGCGTTGACAGTTAGCTTCTTAAAAGTCTTAGTTATTTAGTACGGTAAGGGGTTAATAAAAGTTTTCGAAACACGAAAGTTTACTTAGGTGAGGGTGTGTCTCTTCCTTTTAATAGTTGACGAAAAGGTAAAACTACCTAGGTGCTTTCTTTCTTCGCTTCTATGTGGAATACATCTATACAATAAATATATACCTATGCTAAAATGGGAACATAATGTTGGGAGAAAGTAGTTTTCTTTTGTTTGTAAAGCAACACAGTAACTGCTAACATTAAATGCAACTTTCACCAAAGACATAAAGACTAATATAGGATTTACCAACTTGCTTCTTTGTTAAAATTGCAAGAAAAATTATGCAGGTAATAGCTGCTAAAATGTGTCTTGTGGCAAATAAATAATTACGTTCAATTACAAATAAATAAATACTTTGGAGAATATTGTGGCAATATTATATTTTCATTTTTTCAATGCTAGTTACATTTATGCATTGAACTCCAACTGAACTCTGCTATTGTGACTGTTTCAGAAGTCATAAAATTATAATGTAGAAGTAGATACTGTAAAACGTTACTCTGACTGGGGTGTAAAATAGATGCTGTATTGCTGTCCCACTCGCTCCCTCCTGCTTTCTTCGTACTTGAAAGTTTGTTTAAGTGTACTGTGTTAAACTGTACACTTTACAGCCTTCCTGAAAAAGAGTACTTATACATACAACGCAAAAATACATCGGCTGAACATGTGTGTATTGTTGTTAAAGTAGAAAATTGGTGTATATAGGTGTATGTAGGAAAGAGACAGTCAAGGAGTGTGCATGTATACCTAGCTTACAAGACCCTTGAGTAGGTTCTGGCGTTTACAAGGTTTAGTTATTTTAGATGAGTTCACTTGTTCACTCTTATCGTTAGTAGGAGAGGAAAGTAGGGTTCTAGAATGGAAAGTGCAATAGCTTCTGTTTCATTTATTTATTTATGTTATGAGTGTGATTTAGTTGAGGCAAACTGGAAAATAAGACACCGTCAACAATGGAAAAGTGTTAACTCACACTTTATGTTTGTTTTATATAGGAAACAGGAACGTTACTTTCTCTGTGGTAGCAAAGGAACCAAAAGTTAGCTTAGCAGGAAAGACTTTGACTTCTATATTACAGTACAAGTGGTAAAATACGCTGTAAGTAATGGTTGCACCAATGTGGTAACCAGAACTATCTATTTCTGTGCATTTTCTCTACTTTCGTACTGTACATGGGTTCAGTAGTGTTCACTTCGCTATAAAATTGTTCATGAAAAAGTAATAGAACGGGGATTAAGGAGAAAGAGTTTCTGTTCTTTATTGTTTTGTGTAAACGAAGTGGGGAACTAACAAACTGTCCATAGTATCTTGCTGGCAGCGTTTTTTGATGGCCCTGACCCATATTAGAGTATAAAAACAGAAAATATCAAATTGAATGTTTTCTTCTTTCATGTTTGCAACCTAACATACTCATTACTTTCACTAAATAGATTGGATGTGGACATGTGGATCTTATTTTTCGTTGTTTTGTAAAATGTTATTTTGTTTGCTGCCTTTCTCTTCTGAAAAGGAATACCTTCCATCCTAATCAAATCATAAATTATAATTGTTCATGCTAATTATTAACTACTGAGTGAATGTTGCATTGAATTACTTAAGACAGTAATTTTGATTTCGTCCTCACCGTCAGTCACTGTGTCTATTAACATAATTTGTATTATTGTTTCTCGAAGATCATTGTTTAGTTATCATTTCCATCAACTTAAGAAGAGAAAACTAATTAGTAATAATATATTCACAAAGTTACTATTATCATACCAAGTTTTATATATTTGAAACTACAAATAGAATCGCTTGAAAGCAAATTGAGATTCTATTGTTCCTCTCTCTATTCAAAAACTATTCATCTACCATACCATGCACGTCATCCTTCGCTCTTCCTGTCCTACCTACCTGAAATCGTTGGTGAAATTTAATTTGTTCCCTATTGCTTACTAAAAAATAATTCCGACTCCGTCGCTGTGTAGCCCGTGCAGTGCGCGGAGGATCAGACAGATCTAGCAAGTATAAATATTGGAATTGGATGTTGGATTACCTGAGATGAGACGGAGACAATTTATTTTAGACTTGCATCAATGTGTCATGTTAATAACTAAGAAGAATTCAATTCATACTAAATGACTATATTCCTGCATACTGATAACATTTACATTTGTTACACGTTATAACCATTTATTTTCGTTCGAAATGCGTTACACGGTTGTGTAGTACAGGTAGCTGTAGTAGGAAGAAGCGAATAAGCGGACTAGAATGTGTAGAAAATAGAAATTCTTTTAGTCTGTTTCGGGACATTAGGTATGCAATCAGCTGAAAAGGAGTGGATGAGAACTAGTGTAGCTAGTTGTTTTTCATGTTTTTCTTCTATTGCTTACTCAGTAATTGTGCAGATAAAAATACTACTTTTAATTTATTGCACACCTACATAAAGTTCTGTCTTTTCTGTGTCTCTCTACTCTGTAATGTAATGTAATGCTGTAATGTAATGCTGTCGTCATAATTCTGTAATTTCTCTAGCGTCTCGCTTGATAATATTATAAATATAAAGCCTACTGAACTGAAAACGACAATGGCTGATGTAAGTCCCGACATGGATTCGGAATATTCGGATGAGATAGTTGGGGGGAATGTTTAATGATGGTTTCCTAAATAATATTATTGTCTATCTCTTTGATGTCTTTCAGTCATAGTCATATCTGCAGGGCAGAATATTGTGTTTGTGTTTCATTTCATTCTGGCCATCCATTAGTATTTCTGCCTTCTGCCGAACTATCTTCTGCTCACATTTATACTGTGTAGTGAATGATAATGAACTGCTGACACAGTGGGTGGATGTACTTCTAATTTTAGAATGCATGTAGCTCCTATATAACACTATCACTATCTAAATAATTGATTGGCTAATTAATAGCTACAAAGACGAGAATGGATAAACGTAAGTAATACGTAAATCGTTGGTGCTGTTTATGAATCATTCATTAATCATCATCATTACTCTACTTGATAATTGTTGGGAGGATATGTTAGTATTTCAAAGTTTTTTGCTTGCTTTAGAATTAAACTGTTTTGAAATTGGTCTCTATTTCAATCTATATCCTCCATGGAGGTAGGAATATACTACCTCCATGATATCCTCATCCTCGTTGATGTATGTTTTATACTTGGTGGAATAGCAAAATATGAATGATTATTATGCAAATTTTGGAAAATTTTTGATTTGTGATTTATATGAGCATAGTCAAAGTTTCATATTATTGGATGAAGCGAACGGTGATGGAGGCAGACCGAGGCAGATCAGGCAGGTGGCCAGAAAAGGAAAATATAGTCATAGCTTGCAGACTTTCTCTGCCAATAGTGTAGTAAAAAAGAAACAAGATACGAAATACGATGAATCAGCACTGGTTGTCAGTTTGTCAGAGTGTCAGAGTGAAGCTTATCTGTGAAACACTCTTTGTGTAAGCTTAGGAGAGGAAATTAGAATCGGAAGTTTTTGCGTCTATCTCTATCGCGTGTACGTACATATGTCTGTAGGTATATAAAATATATAGTTAGTATTAGTAGATTGAGATGTTTTTATGGAGGAGCAGAAGAGTTGTTAAGAGTGAAAGAGTGACTCATTTTTGGTGACTTGTTCAGAGAATCTGTTACGTGATGCTAATGATGACATGTTGTGTAGCTGCATAGCCTGTCAGGGTTGTTTGGAGGAAAATTAGACGGAAAGTCCGCTACACTTTTCATGTGTCACAGTTAGTCTTATTTAACACACCATTACAGTTGCAAGCAATTTGTGTTATTTAGTTAGACTTTATTTAACGTGTTGGTTTATAGTATATGCATCTGTCAGAGTGAGAGAGAAAGCAAATGCGTTGGGTGTCGATGTCGCCTAGTCATTGATTCTCATTAGCACACACGGCTGTATATTTACTTTCTTTGTCTTGTTTTTACTGTTACTACTACAATTCTCGGAAATGAAAGACGAAGCTATATGGCTAGCATTGAATTTCTCATTTCTCTGCCACTTATGTTACGTGGGTAATTTATTATACACAGAGATTATGTGTTGTTGCTGACGTTCTCTCTTTTTGGACTAAGTAAATTTATTTAGTTAGAATCTGTGCTCTTTGTGTGTGTTGGGAGTGGAAAGTCATGGACTTAGAAGAATTTAACTTGGTGGAAATTAAGGTTGGCAGCCAAAAGTTGAGCTCAGAGGGAGAAAGTGAAAAGAAAGCTTCTCGTGAAAGTTGTGCAATTTATACTTTATGTATGTATGTATAGCCTTGTAATTTAATTTTCCATTATTTTTAGGGGATTGAGAACGTGACGAAAATTACTTTGAGCTGTGTCTTGCCTTGAATATACATTTCCTTTATGTTCTCCCAATCTCAATGACTAAGACTGGAATTCATTCCTTTTTCGTTAAACATTTCTTGTTTTCCTTTTGTTGGCAGTTTGACATTTACTAAACATGGGCTATTAAGGTGTAAATGGCGAATGGGCTAATGGCTATGCTAATGAACGTTTTGAAATTCAGAGGCATAAACACATTATAATAATATTTTTCAATTGATGTGAAGTCGACGAAGAAGCAGAAAATGTACATGCTACGGGGCTGAAAGCGTACAAAGCTATTAGGGAAAGAATTATTATTAGGTACCTACTCATGTACAGAATTTTAGTAATATTTTGCCAGTTATTTCTAAAGGCTTAATTTATCATGAAAATGGTTTTCTAAACATAAGTAGAAGTATATTACAAGGACATATGCTTTGAAATTATCTGATTTAGCTCGTAGGCAAGTATGTCCATAATAATAAAGGAGAAAGTAACTTTGAACTGAAGAGTGGTTTTTCATTCATCGAGATGACTTTGGGCAAAATAGTCTTCTTTTTGATATTCTCCTTTTTGCATGATCAATAGCCTGAATGAAACTGACGAGAAAAGGACGGACATGTAAGAAATATCATGTTTGAAAGTTCAAAGTACTTCTCGGTTCGTTTGTGTTATTTAGCTTCCTTCCTTTTCTGTTTTTGGGGAGGTAGGAGAAAGGAAAGTTGAATGGTCATATAGCGGAAATAGGGTTAATGTTAACATCATAAAAGACAGATAATGGAAATTGCTTGCTTACTATTACTGTGAAGTACAAGATGCTTAGGCTTAATTGCGTTGTGATGCGATAGTGAGAGTATAACAAAGACAAAACAAGTGTAGAATTTTATTACATTTCCTTTCTTTTCCACTACTAATAAAGGGACAATAATTAGTTGGGCTTCTTTCTGACAAAGACAACAAAAGGATGTGAAAATGTAAAGTTGAAGAAGGAAAAGTCACAGTGATGGTAGATGAAGTCGAAAAGAGAATTGTATGATCATCAGTGTGAGGGGAAAGTTGATGGGTGCTCATTAAGAGAGATGAGGGCGAAAGAAAAGAGTGTCATCTGAAATATCAAAGAAGAAGACTGTGTGCGAGGGTGGAAAAGAACTTTGAAGACGAGAAGGTCGACGGAAAAATACATCACGGCTTGCAATGATTGTACGGGTGGTTGGTGGTGGTGGCCTTCCATATGTTGGTCCTTGGGGTTTGTCGGATCTATCCACCAAATGGGCTTTTCATGTGCATTTCGAAGAATTCAACGCGGAAATTGTGGATGGAGCTCATTATCGTGCCTTCAGATCCCCAAACGTCTGTGAAGACATCAGTTTGGATTTTGACTCAAGGTGCAGGAGTGATTTGGAACAGGGAGATTCTTCTGATTGTGATAATTGTGGCGAAAAAGAAAGTCGAGGGCGAGTCAAGAATCTCCAGTCGAGAAATAATGGCCTTATTTGGAATGGCATGGCTTCTGAAGATGCGCTCGGAAATACGCTCTGGCAATAGGGTCCTCAAAAAATACAATAATACAGCAGAAATTTTCTAAATAATATCTCTATGATAGAAGAGTGTTGGCTTGTTCTGAGGAAAAGCCAACTTTCTCTGTTCTCCTTCTTCAGGTCTACTTGAATTAAACAAGTTTGGAGATTCCGTATTTGTCATGGAAGATTGTCGGGAGAGAAACAAATATTGGCTGCGTATTTTTGGCTATGGCAAATGAATCGATCCGTCAAGCTAGAGAAAATCCGGAGATGGATGGATTGGATGCATGTGGAGTTTGCATCATGTCTGCCCTGCCCTTAGTATTCTTTTCTTTTCCCTGGTTTAGTTTTCTTTTCTTTATGCCATGCTACACTCCTTCCTTGGTGAATGGATTTGTGGTTTAATGGCCTCCAGTTTTATTACCATATTGGATTCTTGCCAATTGTCATTTTTTGGCACACTTGGCCTTTCCCCGTCTTGTCTCTTTTCTTTGTAATAATAAAAATGATGGAACAGTTTCGGGGACTTGTAAAGTTGTTAGAACAGTTCTATGCCAAACTAACAATAAGCTAGAATGCTTCAATATTTTTTTCTTTCTTCTATTCAATATCTCCGATATAGAGGCACTAAATGTATTCATAGCGCTAGTGTATGATTTTATGCGAAAATGTGTCTGATGGGAATGTTCTAATCATTTTATATCACAACTATCAACTATGTTGTGCTACAGCGTTTTTACGACCCACTGTTTTTCTTGAAAGACATTTCCCTCCCTCCTCGGTTGTATTACCGTATTCCCGAATTACCTTGTCGATGCGAGAGACGGCAGATAGTCACTCCCCAACAATTGAGTGATTAATTTAATGGAAGTGGAACTGTTATCTTAGCACTCCAGGCAGTATAAGATCTATTTAAAAAGAGTACTTTGTGGGTTTCTTTGTCGCTTTTCTCGAAAACGATCGAAACTTTCCGAAAGTTTAGTAAACTGAGCGGTAAAAAAGAATCTTTTTTTGGATATAGTGAAGACTGTTGAAGAGTTGTGGACTGATGAATCTATGAAAAGAAAGTGTAAGATAGTGCGAAAGATTTTAGTAGGTAGGTATTGAGTCAGTAAGTTTAATTTGAAGGAGACTTGGAGAAAGAGTTATGACGAGGACTTATTGCCAGAGAGTAAAAGCACAAATCTTGGTCGTCGTTTGCAGTGTCACCATCATCAGAACCGTCATGATAGCCACAGTAGACAAACTGATCTTGACCGTGAAGAAGGTTGTGGAAGTCCGAAGGGATCACCGAGAAATACATGTCTGGCACAGCATCAAATCAGTTGCCATTGTGCCTGCTCGAGAGGATCATCGGGGGCACAACCAGAGGATCGTGATTTGTCAATTGACTCTGACAGGGGAGACCGTGTGGTCATGTGTGATCTGGTTCTCGCAAATGCCAATCCTAATCGAGAAGAGAATAAATCTCGTGAGAGAGATCGGAGCTTGGACAGTAATAGTGGGAATGCCCGAAGGAGCATTCTCAATTGGAAGCCACGCCGTGGACAGAGTGAAGGAGACCTCACGGGAGAACTTGAGTCGAATTCAACTGTCATCCCGCTGCCACCGCCACCACCGCCTCCAGCCGCTAAAAGAAGGGCACTTAGCTATTCCAAAGCCTATTATGAATGTGAGGCTATGTCCTGTCCATATAATGGGGAGGAGCTTAGATGTCTCTGTCCGCCAACTCCCTGCTGTGAATTACACGGCTACAGTGCGTTTCCCATGCGGGAGAGAGGTCGAGATAGACAAAGATCGGAGGCGGGCGGGCCGCAGCCGTCTACCTCCATGTCAATGCCCCTTCAAGTACAACCACCGCCTCCTCAAGGGATCTTACGCAATTCGAACACTTGTTCCTCCAGTGCTAATTGCAACCCGACCACTTCCACCCTTGTCACCACTTCCACGAGCCCCATGTACTCCCAATCCCCTTATGGCTATGGAAGACTGCAGAAACAAAGACATTCTATGCCGTCCGATTTTTACGACCCGATGCAAATGCAAGTGCAGCAATCAAATTCTCAAGTGCAGCTCCCGTGTTGTCAGTGCGATGATTTTTACAGAGCACACGCTCAGATACCTCCATCAAATTCGATGGGGATGCCATTGCCACGTCTTCAAACGACGAGTAGGTCCATTGGCCCTTGTGGCAGTGATCCCGACATGGGCTATAGAACTCACTCTGATATTGAGTACCAAACTTATGAGCCTTCCAGTGGATATGAGATACGCACTCATTCCAGAACAAATAGTCTTAGCTATATCAACAGTGCCACCACTCCCAGAATCGGCTCCCTCCCTATGCGAATCGATAATCATGTACAAAATAATTCTTCCGCTCGCATTCCACAACTTCACACTACTGATCCTCCTCTGCCTGAAAGCTCTCACAGTGTCACTTCCACTAGAAGTGTTGGTGGACCTCCATATGGTCCAGGTAATTTTAATCATTCTTTTTCTTTCCTATGTATACTCATCTTACAAATATTCAAATCATAAATACTCAGCATACCTTCTTCTCCTTTCACTTTTGGTAGATATGTCTGAACCTTATTCTTTTGTGCCCATATTGTACTAGGCAGTGCTATTTTTAGAAGAGTTTAAGAAACAGCGTCTGGAGAAAATAGTCCAAAAATCACAATCGGTGGTTATTACCATACATGGACTTTATAGTTTCTACTTCTTGCCAAGAGTAAGAAAGAGAGTATTAAACATAGTCTGCTATTATTATGTAGTAGAGTACCTTAGTACCTACCTCCAAACGTTAAATATGTATGAAGACGGCACGGAATTTTCAACGAACATCGAGCATAACCTTTTATGAAGTACCTTGCTTCTTCGGCTAGCGCAATTTTTCATTGTTCCTGTCGACACATGCCAATATATTCTGGAAGCAAGATTGGAATTCCCTTTGGCCCTTTATGAAAGTACTCCATGTGGGTGGGTACTCTCTGCCACTATATGCTTGCTCTAGATTCTAGATTGATATGACGTAGACCGTGAACTCGTGGATGCATGCCGTCAGCTGAAGTTTCCCGACAACTGACATCTGCTTGACAGTGCAGTATCTGCTCGAAATTATTTAAATTTACGATTACTGGCGTAGCTTCTCAGAATACCTATATGCAGGGTTAAGACCAAGAGTCTTAAGAGCTTGAAGTTTTAGGTACATTATTCATTTATTAGGCTTTGAGCATTCCTTACACTTTCAAATATTAATTTCGAATACAGCTGAGTAGGTGGATATCGCTACCTCATCTGAAGTTTATAGATGAACATTCGTTGGCTATCCAGTCAAAACCGCCGTGGTCGCCTTATTCTATTACTATAAGGAATGGTTGGCTGGCTGGCTATAATTATAGTCACAATCAGGACAGTTCTATTAGTATAAAGGTAAAAGGTATGTTTATTTTCCACGCTTATAGTAAGAACGTCGGTACCTCTATATTTTCCTATTCTGCATTCATATAAAGACAGGAATTATTAGAAAGCAGTAAATAAAAAAAAACATGAAAAAATTGAGCATAAGTGAAACAGCCATTTGGTAGC
>JABASI010001083.1:0-25448 GCA_019776505.1 Tomocerus nigrus
TTTACTTTATTTTTTACCGACAATTTACATTATAGATACCGACACAATTCGTTAATATAATGACGGACACTTTCTACCGACAAACTACATTATTTTAAAGACGGGTTATTTGGTGTCCGTTCTTTTATTATGGAAGTATGAAGAAGGCGATGAAGCGTTCTCCTTGCCCGTAAAAGGGGAAATTTCCCATGACGGAATTTTTGTTATTCGGTTTAGTTTTAGCGGAAAATATGCGGACTAGTAGACTTAATTTGAATTTTGAAGATAAGCTTAGCTTTCTCTTCAGTCTTTTCACTTTTCCTTATCGATTTCGTAGAAAAGTCCCCTATACTCACATTTATATAGCTGCACTAGTAGTTAGAAAGTTATAACTACAATTTAAATGCGGACATCCACCTTTTCCTTTTCTCCTTAGTTATAAACTTTCACCGGTTAATATAATATATCATATCCCATCTCGATCCCACCCCCGCCGCATAAAACCTAAAAGCTTCCTTGACTTCTTCTAAGTGTTCCCTTTATAATAATATTATGAATATCTTTATAAATTTCAATTTTTAATTTGTTTTTAATTTTTAAGGATAACGTTGAGGAACTGTTAAATAAATGCGGAAGTGCGAAGTGGTCAGAAAGAAAAGAAGGTTTGTTAGGCTTGCAAACGTATTTACAGCGTTACGGATCCATTCCACCACAACACTTTAATCGAATCGGTTAGTTTGTTAAATTCAAAAGAGCTGTGACGATATAATTAAGTGTAAATTGTATAAAATAACGATAATTGATTTTGCAGGTCAAACATTTTGTCGAATATTTATGGACGCCCACACTAAGGTTTTAAGCCTCTTTTTGGATGTCCTACATGGTGTATTGTACCGACATGCTAAAGATTTAGTAGATTTTACCACCATCCTTTTGAATCGTGTCTTAACTAAACTTGGGTCGGACCTACTTACATCAGTTCACAGCAAATTAATGAAAACTCTAGAAATCATCATGTAAGATGCCTAATCCCATATCCCATTCGTCCCATTATTGTGTTGTCACTCGTTTTAATTTAAATACTGTATGTAAAGTTGAATGGTTAATATGCCTCTTTCTCTTCTCTACGTCAGTTACCTAATTCGGTAAACTGTGTCCCATTACCACCTTTCATCTGTACTTTCACCATACTTAATAATTACCAGCGTAAAAGTGATTTTGATGTGGCTAAAATTAGCAAAAATCACGCTTTGTAGGGATAGAAAAAAGACACGCGTTTGTCGCTGAGCTTTATGTATTAATTATATAATTTTATAAATCGGGCTGTCATTTGATGAGCCAATGCGTTTTTAATTGAAAAGTGTTTTTTTACTAATGTTTTACTGTGATACATCAAAATTGTAACATTTTAATAGGCAGGATAAATGGAGAATATGCATCATTGTGTAGATTTCTCTTTCGTCATGCAAACTCCATATTATAAAGTTTTTATCACCACTCACTAGTACTTATCATTTTACCCAGAACGAATTTGTAGCAGTCCATATGTAACGAGTAAATGAATATTAATTTTTGCAAACAGGGAAGAGATGCCCGCTGATCTGCAATTCTCGGCTGTGGCACACTACCTGTGCGACCCCACGCAAACACCTAATTCCCGGTCAAGGGTTGCCGCATTATGCCATCTGTACAATCTATCTGCCATTTCCATAGCTGTTAAACTGGAAGAGTTACAACAACTTGTGGACAAAATTTTAGGTGAGAGCAAATGTTAGTAATTAGAATTTTTAGTAGTTTTCGTTTCCGTTGCTGCTGTGAATACATATAATATAATACATACCCCATGTTTGATTTAATTTCTTAGATTGGTGCGGCGATATGAGATCCCATGAACTAAGAAGAATGTCTTCGAAAGTTTTTTACGCTTTATTTGATATGGCTGCACCGCAAATGACGCTTGTCCTTAGTCAGATGTCTCCGAATAAACAAGATCAAGCCAAAACAATTCTTAAGCATCATGTCGTACAAGAAGCTACCGCCAAGGAAAATCTTTCCTCTCAAGATCAAGTGGACACAGGAATGGGATGGAGGTTAGTACCTTAATTTCTGGTATTATAGTATAACGAATCATTATAATAACGTTTTACCCGATTTAAATGACACCTATTTACTTAAGTGTAAAAAACCGAATTGATTTGTTGAATCAATTTGTTGTTTTCTCAGTTGAAAAGAAATTTTTTATGCAGCCTCGAAAAATTACCTCATTTTTATTAGTGCATTATAATATTCTGCTTACAACTCACAAACAGTTTCCCTTTTTTTGGTTTTTATTCTGAGCGAAATTATGTTTTCTTGGCATGATTTCAGTTCGATAAACTCTGGAATTCAATCGTTAAGAGTTTCACATACCACTGAAGTGAATCTGGTAACGATCGCTACTCAACTGGCCGTTTCTCCTGCTGATAAAAAAGGTCCTCTTGTGTCTCAATTACTCCAGGCCTTGAAGGATGCTAGTGATGAAAAGTTGATAGAACATTACAAGTAAATTGATCCGGATGTTTTCGTTCCACAGATTAAGGCAGAATTGTTATTGAATATTTCGCTAATAATAATTTTAAATTATTTGAATAGAGAAATTTTAAAAGTTGTCGTGGACGCCCTCAATGACGTATCAAAACCGCAGGAGAAAGCATCTTGTTTTCATTGCATGGAAGAAATGTGTAATCGTTCGACACTTGCTCCATATCTATCAAACTACGCTGAGCTTTTTATTGTACGCGTCACTGACGTACAAATGCCGCAAATGCCTCGTGAAGTTACTAAAGCTGCAGAAAATTGTGGAATGTCGTTGGCATCCAAGTTTCCGCCAGACATTTTGGTTAGGGCCCTCTGCCCCATAGTTCATAACAGAGAATTTCCTGTAAATCAGGTAATGGTAATTGTAAAATATATTTAAAATAACTTATTGTAAATATCCATATAATCTTCCGAAACTGAATTATTATATAGGCATGATTGTTTTCTTGATTTAGATGGCTATAAAGATGCTACAACGACTTTGCGACTCTTGTGAGATAACTAAACTGCGAGCTTTAGTTCCCGATATAATTGTAACACTAATAGGAGCATATGATCATCCAGACTCAGCCGTTAGAAAAGCTGCTGTATTTGCTATCGTTGCCATTCATTTAAGGTAAACAGAAAAGAAAATGGTTTAAACATTTTTAAAGTTTACATACTACATACATACAGGGTATTTCTGGTTGATTAATGCACACGTACTACATACACAATGGAAAAGGAGAATGTTGGCGTTCATATGCTATCTCTGTAATGAATATAATATTCATCCGTTTAAAGGTTGAATGGCAATTTAAAGAGACAATAAATCAGCAAAATAAGATGATTGCCTAATTACTAATAAATATGAAATGAAACTAATTGGGAAATATGGAATTTTGTTTAAAGTGACATTGCAAATTGTCAGTAAATGCTTAACGACTTTTCGTAATGTACGTCGTACTCGTACGTGTTTATCTTATAAAATGACACCGATTGTTTCTTAAAAAAATAATCGGTCAGATGGGAAAAAATATTTTATTAAAAGTTTGTGTATGTGGTACTATGGGCCTACTTACAAATACAAATTAATCTACCTATGCGCTATAAGTCTAATTCATAATCTTTCCGAAATACCCTGACTTCTGAATGGTATCGCGTTAATTTTATGTATGCAATAATATACTAAATATTTTTTTGCATTGTACAGACTTGGACCCGAATTGCAACCACATTTAAACACCTTAAGTGGATCTAAGTTAAAATTGCTTCAGCTTTATATTCAGCGAGCACAGCAAAGTGGTTCAGAAAATAGCTGATTATGCATTATTATTATATTAACTGTTGATGATTGACAAAATCAATGCCTTTTTTCTTACTCATCTTCTGATTCTTTTGTTGTGACATGTACGAACGTATAATTGTTAACTTTAACGTAACTTTATCGTAGTTAGCTGTTAAATTTTTAAAACGATGATGTGAAGTAAAAAAATGCCTCTATTAAAATTAAATCCGCCAAACTATCCAATACAAGACAACAACAATTCGTTATTTTCTTCATTCATTTTATTTTACAAGTTTTAGGCTGTGAAGTTGGTATCATTTTCCATCTATATTGTACCCTTCGGAATTGCAAATTGGAATAGAAAGTTACGTCACAAATCACAACGGCAAGCCGCCGGCACAAGTTTGTTTAATAATGGATTGTGTGCAAACTAGATAGGTGCCATATTAAAATGATGCACTATATTATTTTATTTAGGGGGAGGGGGAGGGGGAGGGAGTATCTAGGATCCTTGATTAAATACTATAGTGTATTACTGCAAAATGTATACAATTATTTGAAATCGACTGTGTATGGATCGCAATTAAATCAATTATTATATGCAATATGAATGATAATGCCAAAGTCAAACTCAAGTTTGTGTAACTTATTGCGCGCTAACTAGAGGGGGTACTCTATTAGCGCACCTAGTAACGCTAGGCACCATGTGCAATGCAATCAATTATTTTGAAAATGGTCGCCAACTGTGCGGAATGCCGGAACGGTGAGGAATTTTAAATCGAAAGCTTTGATTTCGAATGTTTTTAAATGATGAGATTGTATTATACGTTTTAAGTGCGTATAATATTATGTACGCAAGCAGGGTGCTCTAATCTAATTCTAATATAAAATATAAATAGGCGCACCCACAGCCACAGCTGGTCATAGTTCAGGCGATTTGAAACTTTGTGGTGGCGGATGGCCGCCGTGGTGCAGATTACGGTGTACACAACCCCAGCGCAGTACTCTATCTATAGTCTTTTTCTCTGTATCCAATCCCTACCTTATGCTATGCCTTATAATATGCCTAGTTCATATTCACCCTACTAATACTGCACTGACTACACTGACTGCACTACATTCACTTGATTCACTACAACAAACAAGAATCGACAATTTCGACAACGACAACAACATACAACCGAAACTCTTGTAAGAAAAGAATGCAATGTAAAGGTAGGTAACTGTATGCAAGAACAACAACGAATCCGAATGTGAGTAATAAAGTGGTTGAGCTCATCATCCTGCCCTGTAATGCCTGCTGCAGTGTTGTTGAGTGAGAGTATTACTACGAATAATACTACAAATGAGTAACATCTATCCTCCATCCTCAGATCATAATTGCAAATTGAAACTAAAAAATTAACTAGGGACGGGAACAACATAGCGCAGACAACAGAAACAACATAAAGAAGACAGAAAAGGCCAAGCTAGGTACGGCTCTTCAATTCCGTTTTCAATTAGTCATCCAGAACTAGAAGAGTCGTCACCGTCACCTCTGCTTGTCATAGTCAGAGGGGCAGTCGTGCAGTCGTCTCCTTTTTGGGCTAACAGCCAACAGGACACAAAGTAAGTCCTACAGTTCTACCTCTATAGCTATTATGTTTTCTAACTAAACAAACAAAAAATACTGAATACTGAATACGGATATTTTGAAAATAATACAAAATATAATAATGAATAATAATAATACCTAGTTTATAGTTGATTGTTTTGTTTTGTCATTTGTTAGTGATAGCTATTTTGTTATTAGTCATTATATAGACTACTGAACAGACCACTGATCACTGATTAATGGGATTAATCACATTCAGTGACACTGCACTGGCGGTTATCTACCTCTATAGCTATTATGTTTTCTAACTAAACAAACAAAAAATACTGAATACTGAATACGGATATTTTGAAAATAATACAAAATATAATAATGAATAATAATAATACTGTTAATAATAATAAACAATCAACTATAAACTAGGTAGTTTATAGTTGATTGTTTTGTTTTGTTAGTGATAGCTATTTTGTTATTAGTCATTATATAGACTACTGAACAGACCACTGATCACTGATTAATGGGATTAATCACATTCAGTGACACTGCACTGGCGGTTACAAGTGACAAGTAAGCGTAGGTATATTCAATATTGCTGATTGCATAGTGTTGATTGTCCAGCGCATCAGTCAGTATATTATACTTATGACTGATGACTTATTACTTCATTTGTCATTACTTCCAATTCAACTTTTCTACTCTAACCTTGAGTCAGTCCTATACTTCTGATTTCTATTGTATAATGTTCTATGTTCTAATTGTTTAATCGGCCAATAAAATTGAAAATAATCAATAGTTCATTTCAAGTAGTGGCACAGTTTTATTTTCAGCCTTTAAAGATGGCACAAACAGTCACTTGACTAGTGCTGTCTTGGTGCTTGGGAGTTCCACCAACAGTCAAAATACAAAATAGTGACTTTAAAATTGATAATTACAGTTACAGCTGACAGCAAGATTTTTTATGTCCCACCCAACCCAACACCCGAGCCCCGGGGTTTTACTTCTAAGTTTTTGTATTTGTCTTGTTTTAATTTAGCATTGAATTTTAATGAGGATTGGCGATGAAGATTCCATTTTCTTTAAAAATATTGACTATAGTGTATAAGCTAAATGAAGATTGTTAACGTAGATATAGGTTGTAGGTAGCTAATATTAGAAATTATATTTTATAATTTCTATAAAGTAATGATAAAGATGAATTCGTCGTGATAATAGTTATTATGTTAATTCATGATTCAGCCAATGACATATTATTTGATCTTTTCAGTTTGTTCCTGTAAGACGCAGTCATGGCTTTCCAAATGCATCAAAGTAACAGTAGCACAAATCGCTCAAGTAAGAAATTCTTTTAATTGAAGACTAATACTTATTTATTCTGTCATTCTGTGTAATTTTAAATCAAGTTAATGATATTATATTGTTTTGTGAGTTATTTTCATTCACCATTCCTTTCATCCAAATTTTACAGACAAAGATAGCGATGCAATTATGTGGCAACAAGGAGGATATGGCGTTCTTGACTCGGGCGTCCACTCTGGGGCTACTACTGGAGCCCATTCAATTAGAGAAGAAGAGCTTGATGATCCTTTACTCTTTGACTTAGATAGCCAAGGATATTCTGGATTTACACCGGATCAAGTGGACGGTAAGGAAATTATTTTGCCATAAATACATAGCATCGGCAATTTATCCAATGCGGTTCTATTTTAAACGATATTTAATCATTTTGTGCAGAAATGAACACAGAGTTAAATGTAACTCGTTCGCAACGAGTGCGAGCAGCCATGTTCCCTGAAACCCTTGATGAGGGGGTTGAAATTCCATCGACCCAGTTTGATCCTTCTCAGCCAACTGCTGTGCAGCGCCTTGCTGAACCCTCTCAGATGTTGAAGCACGCTGTTGTTAATTTAATTAATTATCAGGTAAATCTTGCAATGAAAACTGTTTTCAAACTTATAACACCAGTTATTAAATAATTTTTTTATGAATTAGGATGATGCCGATTTAGCAACCAGAGCTATTCCAGAGTTGATCAAACTGTTGAACGATGAAGACCAAGTTGTTGTATCACAGGCTGCTATGATGGTTCATCAACTAAGTAAAAAGGAAGCCTCTAGGCATGCCATAATGAATTCCCCACAAATGGTTCGCATTAAATTTTTTTATCTATTGAAATTTTCATTAATTCGGGGTTTTATCTAAAATCTAGCGCATTAAGCATGAAAACATTACTCAATTCGTTCCTTTCCCTAATTCCTCCATATTTCAATTTCAATGTAGATTGCAGCTCTTGTGCGTGCCATTTCCAGCTCCAACGACCTAGAAACAACAAAAGGTGCGGTTGGAACTTTGCACAATCTTTCTCACCACCGACAAGGACTTTTGGCTATTTTCAAAAGTGGAGGAATTCCTGCACTAGTTAAACTGCTAAGTTCGCCAGTTGAGGCTGTACTCTTTTACGCCATTACTACACTGCATAACTTGCTTCTTCACCAAGAAGGTACAACTAATATTTTGTCTTTCCTATTCAGCTCCAGATTACAACATTTCTATTGGAACAACGTTAACGTATATCTTCTGATGGTGAATTTTTGTTTCATTGATCAGGTTCCAAAATGGCTGTTCGACTTGCTGGGGGACTTCAGAAAATGGTCTCCCTTTTACAGAGAAACAATGTGAAGTTTTTAGCAATCGTGACTGACTGTCTTCAGATTTTAGCTTATGGCAATCAAGAATCGAAACTTATAATCTTGGCATCGCAAGGACCCGTCGAATTGGTTCGCATTATGCGCTCATATGACTACGAGAAACTTCTATGGACAACATCGCGTGTGTTGAAAGGTATTTGGTCATAAGCTTCTTTATGTCCCAACCAAGTCCTAATCATCATGTGACATGTGTATTTCTAATTTCAATAAGCAATTAAAATCTTTACCGGAGCCAGGAATCACCGCCGAAATGGAATTATTGCATGCGAGAAGTTGTTGACTCTTTTTAAATGCATTTCAGTACAACTCACTACCTACTGTTGTTTTAAAGTGTCAACACTGCAGTTGTATCTGATATGAGCATTTTATATTTATATTTTAATTATTTTATCCATATTAGACCATTGTGTTATTTAAAATCAATAGCAAGCAGCAAAAATTAAAGTGAACTCCGTTCGAACTAGGTCGTCTAGATTGGTTAAATATTGAATGAAATCCATATACAAATAACCTTCTAGACATACATTATTGAAAGAAGAAATTCTTGCAACGAACTTTTTCGTACTATAATTGCAAAGTTGGCTAAGTACCTGAGTCCTGTTAGGTATATTAAAAGCCATCTACATCTACAAGCTAAGCAATAATCTTCCTATTTATAACTACCCATGTCGTCTATAAATGCTGAATGCTATTTGGTTAAGACTTCAGTTAGATAATCTAAATATTTTTATTCGTTTGGACTATTAGAGTTGAATGGATTGTCATATTGTTTATCAATTTATCATATATATAGGTACATTAAAGTTTTTTGATTTCTAGTTCTCAGTGTTTGTGGGTCAAACAAACCAGCTATTGTTGAAGCAGGAGGTATGCAAGCACTAGCTGTGCATTTGGGACACCCATCTCAAAGACTTGTATTGAACTGTCTGTGGACATTGCGAAATTTGTCAGACGCTGCTACAAAAGTGGCAAGTTTTAACAATCATATTTTTATAGCGATGCTATAGTATTACCAATAATGACGAATTCTATCTAATCCGAAATTTTGCATCATGGTACGCAGGACGGTTTGGAAGGTCTTCTCCAAAGTCTTGTGACACTTCTGTCGTCTGAAGATGGTAACATCGTCACTTGTGCAGCTGGAATATTGTCGAACCTTACATGCAACAACCAGCGCAACAAAGTAGTTGTTTGTCAACTGAATGGCATTGAAGCCCTCGTTCGAACTGTCAGGGCTGCAGGCGAAAGGGAAGAAATAACTGAACCTGCTATTTGCGCTCTGAGACACCTCAGCTCTCGTCATCCAGAATCAGAAATGGGACAGAATGCAATTCGTAATTAATGCATTTTAATATTTTTTTTTATAAAATGGGAGTTCTGCAATTTATGTGTATGCTGCTTTAGGTATAAAGAACTTATGGCTATTTCTATGATTGTTGTTTTAGGATTATGCTATGGCATACCAGTAATTGTGAAGTTGATGCAACCACCATCCAGGTGGCCTTTGATCAAGGCAGTTATTGGACTGATAAGGAATTTAGCCTTATGTCCAGCAAATCATGCTCCATTACGAGAAAATGGAGCGATTGCTCGCCTGGTTCATCTTCTAATGCGAGCCTATCAAGATTCACAAAGACGTACTTCCGTTTCCAGCGGTGGAAGCTCTGCACTCTATCCCGATGGTGTTCGGATGGAGGAAATTGTGGAAGGCACTGTTGGTGCACTACACATACTTGCAAGAGAAGCCCACAACAGAGTGCAGATTCGGGGCATGAATGTTATATCCATATTTGTTCAGGTACCTATACACGTTTTAAGCTGTTCAGTTGCCGAATTTACTTGTTCTTATCAAATGGTGGAGGGAATAATTCAAAAATGAAACTGACTTCCGCAATCCTTATGCCATTTTAATTTGTAATTGAATACCTATGCAGCTTTTGTACCACGAATTGGAGAATATACAACGAGTTGCAGCTGGAGTTCTTTGTGAATTGGCTGCTGACAAAGAAGGAGCGGATATGATCGAAAGAGAAGGAGCTACAGCCCCATTGACAGAATTGTTACATTCAAGAAATGAAGGGGTTGCTACCTACGCTGCCGCCATTCTTTTCAGAATGTCGGAGGACAAGCCACCAGATTACAAGAAAAGACTTTCCATGGAATTAACCAACTCCCTTTTCGACCGAGAATCAATGTGGGGTCATGACATGAGTGGAGCACCTCCCGATTTCCAGGTAATCGTGGTTGGTTAGATGTCAAAGGCGATGACACAGACGCATTCATTGACATACATGGCAATGACATTTGCCGATTGGGCTAATGCCAATAATGCCATGTATTTCCATGCATAGATATTTTGCTAGCAAAAGGAAGGTGAAATCTATGGATATTCATCAAAATAGCTAACGGAATAATTTTTCAGGGCGCGTATTACCTTGAATCCCTGACCTCGAAATAGTGGGATAGGCAACAGCCGCAACACTATCTTTGCCATTTCTCGTTATGATTCCAAAAATGAGTTTCTATGTTAATTCCATCTAGTTCAAAATATAAAAGAAAGCTGATTGCGTTTTAAAAGTTTGGGTTTATAAAAATCAAAAGTGTAAGAAATTGAAGATTCATTTTGCTTGTATTTTTGCTGCATTTCATATTAGCATTTTTATTTTTGCTGATTATTTTATCTTCTATATACACTTGACTCGTCCTTTTATGTATTCCATTTTGATTCTTAGAATTGTAGTTTAGTCATACAGCATGTCATGTTCAATTGTTTGTTCATTTGCAAAACTGATATAATTTCAACCCATTTTAGTTTCATTTATTTATTCAGTATAATGGATTATGATGATGAATGCAGTAGTAGGATAAAAAATATTATGAAGATACCTAATGCTTATTATGACTTCTATTTATCTTTCAAATATTATTTTGTATTTTTAAATTATGTTTGGCAATGCTTGATCATTATTTTTGGTTTGCTTACTTTATTTTTAATAGGACATAATGTCTCCCGACCAAGTCTTTGATTCTCCTGTATTTTCTGGTTCCAATCCACCCAGCGTACCAAGTCATAACAATTACAAAGGTAGACCTGTTTTTTATGTTATAAAATAAACAGAAACTAACATCCTAAGGTAAAGTAAATACGTTTAAGTCAGAGGTCACCGAATTGCGTTCTTAACATCATTAATTTGCTTCCGTATGAAAAGGTATTTTGTGTGATGGATGATTGAAACTTTAGTCGTACGTAATTCCTGCTCAGGGATGGGATGGGAAATTTTGAATATTTTGCATGAACTAAAATGTATTAATAACTTGTGCAGGATTTGGGGATGCTGGAGTAATGGACTTCAACTTTGATGCAATGGATATAGAAGAATCCTATGACCAGGGTCACGTACCACCTCAGCCACCTTCTGATGGAAATCAGGACGCAGCGTGGTACGATACAGATCTCTAACAGTGGTGTAGAAAGCATGTTAACATTTCTGTAAAATTATTACTACTATAAATGACTGGCCTATTGGTTTATATGTACATTTTTCATACTACTTTACACTATTGCTTAAATACTAGCTTTAGAAACAATAGGACCTAATCAACGTATCAACCTATTTATAAACTATGACACTATTGACTATGAAAATCGAATTTGTGTAGCGCTGTTTCGTTTCTTATGATTGAGTATGTAATAAAGAAATTTATACGTGTTTATTGCCTCTAAAAGAAGTCCATCAATTTATTACCTTGTGCATACATGTCTTAACTTGACAGTTATTGCCTACATAACGGTAATACGTTTTATTTCTATTTTGGGTGATATATATTTTTTCCTATATATAGGCAATATACAATAATATTATTGTAGTAATTACTGTCAGCCAAATAAATAGAATTTATTTAATTATTGCTTTTGCCGAAAAAATTATGTCATAATAAGTAGATAAGATATTTCTCTATTCTCCTGCTGCTGGATTGCAAGAGTCATTAACGAAGGGTGTTCTGGTTTGCGAATGAGATTAGAAAACTCTTTATTACTTTAGTATGCTCGAATTTGAAAAATCAAAGAGAAAGCGTCCTCAAATTGGTTCTACCTATGTGGCATCGGTGATATATGTGCGTACCTATATTTAATGCTGACCAGGAACCTTATTTGAATATCAACTGTCGTTAAAATACGTGGGATTGACAGAAAAATTCATTAATTTCCGAAATCAGAGAACCAAACTTACCTGAAACCAAAGAGTTTGGAGAAGATATGTATGTATGTTTCTTTTCTACCTCTATATCTGAAACAGGTTTATGGACTCCGAGGGATTCCAAATTCCAACTATGTATATAAATAGCTTTCTATGTAGTGTAACATGGGGAAATTTTCCCTTTCGTGAAAGTTTCATAGAGTGTTTCTGCGTTGTAAGGGAAAACTTTCACTGTTGACGCCTGCTGATTGCTGATGTATAAAATTGTTTTCTAAGATGGCATTGCTGTACTGCTCAGTGTTCACTACTGCATATTGTAATAGTGCATGTAGAAAACACCAAGCTGAGAGAAATTGAGAGAAAGCTGTCTATGAAAGAACTGATCAGTAGTATCAACATAGGACGCATAATAATTATTACCTATGAACATTGTCCAATTCTGTTAACTTTGACCTTTTCAACAAAGGGACGATTTATGAATTATTTCTCCGAGCAATGATTAATTAAACTATCAAAAATATATAAATGTGCTGGTGGATAAATGGGGTGTAATTGTAAATTCTTGTAATTCATTTGCTACTCCTATCCTGTAACTGTAATACAAGTCTCATCACCAACCTAACTCCTAACAAAAAATACGAACTCCCGTCAGCAAATTTTGAGGATGGTAACATATTTTTCAGTTGTAGCCAAAACCGCGTATTCCTCATTATCCTGATTCCTCAATAATCATAATCAGGCATCATGCATCGCATGGTTCACTAGATAATCATCTTTGACTGAAACACCCAAAATCTCTTTCTGGTTTGCGTTTGTTCGATTCACCCCTGCCCTGCCTGTTGAAAGCTAAACTCTTCGAGGATCATATGACATTGAGTATTTCTGTAATCCGGCAACGTAAACACAATATTGCGCTCAAAACACAATAACAGTTGGCTCACTGCTGGAAAACAGTCAAGAAAGTGCAGCCAATATCGAGATCGGCAGAAGGGAATATCTTGAGCTGTGATTTAACATTTAAGTGTTTTTTTGTATAATTGTAAGAATAATTTAGTTCATTTGTCATGTAAGATGGTATTATAGCCCACCATAATATACTTTCATTTTTCAAGAGCCGCATTTGGCATTTTAGAGTTAATTTTGTGTGATTTTCTAAGTCGGGGATAGATATGCGACATAGTTGATAGTATAGTCAATAGTTGTGGATTTTTAGATATTATTTATGTCATTGCTTCAATAGTTGATTATATCAGTCTACCCTACCCTACCATCCGTTTTACTCTTTTAATCCGGTAATTTCTGATGTTGATATTTATATTGAGACATTCTGTTATGTAAGTTGATTTTCCAAATCTTAAAAGTGATCAGTGAAGGGACCAGAAATGGATCTAAAGCAATTTTCGAATTTTTGGGCCAGCATTAGGCCCAAAAACCGGGGGGTGAACGATCGCACCCTCCTGGGGCTAGAATAGGCCGGTAGGAATAGGGTTAAAAGCAAGTCGTCATCACGTATTGATTGCGCATTTGCATTTCTCCGGTATATAGGTATCTGCATGAAACTGTACTTCGTAATTGTAATATAATTTGATCGTTTTTTTCAGGTTCTTCCGACAGTCAACCCAAAAACTGGTTTCATGTGTCTAGCAGCTTAAATCGTAGGAGTCCAGCCAGCTAAGTATGCAGAAGAAAATCGAAAGGGGAATGCATACCAAAATTACATGAGTCGCATATTATTTCCAGAAAAAGGAGTGAGAAGAGAATTATAAATCACCATTTTACATATTTAATTTGGAGACTGTTGTCAGGTTTTATTCCTGAATTTGGAATTTAATGGCGCCAGTAAAGGGTGGTAAAGAGCATAATCCTTGGGGGTGGGTTGCCTCAACGCATCCTGAAGATATAACTATTGAACATCTAAATATAGTATACAGAATCGTCAAGTTTAGTTATTGTCAAGAAACTGCCAGGTATTAAAAGCGTGTGTGTATATAATCAGTAATATATCACATCGATGTTACAGTAGGGTGTTAGGTTTGTTAATAATTATGCTATTATTTTTGTTACCTACAGGCGAAATTGTAAAAGAAATCCGTATTGTATTTATGGACTGGGAGAGAAAAAGTGGATTGAAAATGACGAAGGAGAAGAAAACGGCGATGATAGTGAATTTAGAGGCGAAGGTCAATATGCCGGACTCCAAAACCTGGGAGCTACTTGTTACGTCAATTCCCTACTCCAACTTTGGTTTCATAATCCTATACTCCGGTAAATCGATAAAAGGCATTAATTTAGCGAAAATTTTACAAGTAATATAATATCTATTCCATTGTCCATGGCATATCTCTATTACCATTACCTAACATGAAACACTTTTTGGGTCATGTGCAGTATTTGTTTGAGGCTGTCGTAGTGTGATGTCGTAGCGTAGGGATTAGGATTACCCTCTGAAGAACTTCGAAATATAGCACCATTAACATTTATATATGTTCTTTTGATCCGCAGACCAGCAATTTTGAAATGGACTCCAAACTTGACAGATGAGGAGAGGAATAACTATCGTCCCAAATGCGCAATATCGCAATTACAAGCTATGTTTGCCCGCATGAAATGTTCAAAACGAAGGTTATTTATTTTTAATTGCCTTTTATATACCAGAGTGCATTTAATCATTTTTCTGTCATGTGCTGATAAATTTAACTAACTGTTACTTTTAAAATTTTTACAATGGACAGCAAAATTGATCCTACGGAGTTTGTAACCTCGCTTCAATTAGACACGACTGAACAGCAGGACGCACAAGAATTTTCGAAACTGTTCATGGAAGTTGTGGTGAATATGCTAACAGAATATGAAGACCAACATATACGTAATTTAATTCGGAGCTCATTTAATGGCAAGCTTCAAAATGAAACAGAGTGCCTTGGATGTCACAACAAAACTCAAAGAGAAGAATCTTTTAGCGAATTAGAATTAAACGTTAAAAAGGCCCTTCAAGATTCAGTGAAAGAATTACTACAGGATGAGCTTCTAAATGGGACGGAACAATATTTTTGTTGTTGTTGTAACAAAAAACAAGATGCAAATAGAAGGACGATTTTACTTTCTCTGCCACCGGTTTTAAATTTGCAGTTAATGCGTTTTGTATTTGATAGGTAAATACATATAAAATTCGTTTAAATATATGACTATTGATTTGGTAGAATTTCTAACAAACACAAAACTAAAAATTATTCTAACACAGAGAAACTTATCGGAAGAAGAAAGTTACTACGTTTATGCAGTTTCCAGAAATTCTGGATATGTCAGAGTATATAAAAACTCCAAATAATAAGAAAAAGGAAGTTCCTAAAGCCATATACCACCTAAATGCTGTTTTGGTACACAACGGCACTTCAGCATCCTCCGGTCACTATGTTGGTAAGAAAATTTCATATACCTAAATTATTTTCAACAGTTGCATGAAATAGCAGTAGTAACATTATTCACGTCAAGTTTTTTGTGGCTAATGCATATGTAGTTTCCTGGTCTAGATCTAGACTAGAGTTATAAAAAGTCTTTTTCGTACCCATTGTCAATTTGTCATTATTAGTGTATCAATTGATAAAAACGCCACTAAAATGGTGCTGGCCGCTGGGTAAAAGTGTAATAGTCTAATAGTTAAATTAAATTTTCTATATATTCATGTTTGCATTTCACAGCTCAAATAAAAGATATCAGAACAGGAATATGGCATAAGTTTAATGATGAAAACGTGGATCAAGTCAGCAAAAAGAACAGTAAAAATCTCGTACTTGCTGATGATGAGCCTACTGTCAAATCTCGCGCACGTGGTAAACTGGCTGAGGGTACTCATACTTCGAATGGGGCTTATATGTTGGTCTATACACTAGATAGTCATGTCAAAAATCCGGAACCGGATCCAAGTATTCCACCGTACCTTTTGGATATGGTTAAAGATGAGGATTCTCGATATGAACAAGAATTCCTGGTATCTAAGGCTGAACGGGTAAGAAAATTTGTATTTTTAACATATTGGGGATTTTTCTTTTTTCCTGTCACCTTGCACATTGCAGAAAACGATATTTTGTGTTCTGTACTCATTTGTGTTTACTTCTTTATAACCTCAAAAAGTGCTGAAATATTTTCAAAATTGCAAGAAATTCTGATTAGACAAAAATGTGAAGGAAGGGGTTTTTATGGATATTTTATTTTTGTCAATAGGATCAGGAATTGGCTGTAAAATTAAAGCGTCGTAAACAAGTGGAATTGTTGTACGGATGCAGTCTTCAGAAACAGTCTACAAAAGAAAAAGTTGAAAATAATGTTATAAATTTATGCTCCGATGACGAAGATTTCCAACCGAAGAAAATAAAGAAAAGGGTGGATAAAGCAAAAATATCTTCCAATGAAGACAGCACCTCGCAAAGAAGTTCTAAAAAAGCTGTGGATTCCGACGAGGACGATTGTAAGCCAAGAAAATCAAAAAAGGCTCGGAGTAATGAGGACAATGAAGTTTCCAGTACTAGTAATCATGTTGGTGAAAAGACTGAAAAGAATAATGTCGACAAAAAAGAAGCTGTCGAAGAGAACTTTGACAATTTAGATTTTATATCAGTTGAATGGCTACAGAAGCTGCTAGATCCTGAAGTCACTGTGGTTCCTGATTGTGACAATACATGTATAGAATGTGAACACAAAAAATTGGCTCCTCCTAAACCGAGTTGTAACGCAGTACCGTATCGAATTGTACCTTCTTCATTTGTAAGTTTTAAAATATTGTTTTAAGTAGTAGTAGGTGCTGAGTTGCGATCAGAGAAAGGGTTCAAAATAAGTAGAATTTAAGGCGTTTTTGTTTACATTGGTTTCAACGTTAAAAGTCTCCTTTTCTGCATTCGTGATAAGCACGTCAAAGTATGTGCAGATGTGTGTATGAATAAAATAAAACTGCTAATTTTTACCCTTTACAATAGAGAAAAATCAGAATAGCTTTTCTATTAATTTCAGGTGTAAAAACCTTATGCAAAAGCTACCGTTTTTTTAATCTCGAATTCACTGTTTTCCCTCATTAGTATCTTTCTCTGTTGTAAAAAAAATTGGTGACCAATTTTAGTCTCCCACCTGAGGCAGGTTTGGTTACTCCCCCGCCAATACATAAGAAAGTCTTTTACTATTTTAATATTTTTTTTATGTAAAATTCAGAGAATTTTTATGAAAAGTGCGTTTTGAATTTACTCTATTTACTCTATCACCTTTAGAACGTAGTAGATATCTAACTCAATGTCTGATACTGTCCTTTCTTGTAATTAAATATAATATGCTTATGTGTTTGTTTAAATATTTGTAGAGCGATGAAATTTCATCTATCACCTTTAGAAAGTAGTAGATATCTAACTCAATGTCTGATACTGTCCTTTCTTGTAATTAAATATAATATGCTTATGTGTTTGTTTAAATATTTGTAGAGCGATGAAATTTCTACAACATATGGTCTTTCCCCAAGGTTTAGAGGATGTGAGAGTTACTGTATCAAATGCGTTCGTAAAGAATGTAAAAGGTAAGGCAATATTTATAATTATTATTCTCGTACTCGTGATTACAAATCACTAAGAATGAACATTATATACTTTAATTTTATGTATAATTGAATTTATATTTATTTGTTGGGTATTTTTTAAAGATTACGAGGGTTAACTGAATTGGAGGAAGACCACAAGTTGTGTCAAGAATTGATTAAAAAGTCCGATACTTTATGTAGTCAACATATTAAAATAAAAGCGAATTTTACTGAAGAATTTTTACAAGATAAATTCTGGATTGGCAAGGAGTCTTTGAGGAAATGGAAGAAAATGGCAAAATGTAGTATTGAAGGACCTGCAAGCTCGACAGAGTCTCAAGAAATATGCGATGATAACAGCAACAGCGACTCAATGATTGGATGCTTTAATTCTGAAATAGTTTGCGATCATGGTAAGTTAAAAGCAAATACCTATCTCAACGTTTAGCAAACAATAATTTAATAATTTCATGCTATTTTCTATTCATAGTGCATATTATTAGGGGAATAATATGTCGATTGTGATTTTGTTCAAGCCTATTAGCCTATAACATAATGTATAATTCTCATTCATTACTATCAACTTCATTATAATAATTTTGACATGTTGTTTTATTAGGGAATTTACTACCCGATCCAAATATCCGGAAGATCATAACATACGAAACTTGGAGCATCTTCGATAAGTACTTCAAAGACGCTAAAACTGTTAATGCTGGCACTTACCGTGAATGTAATGATTGCATCGTAAGTGATTTAGAATTCGTTTTTTTTTGAAAAGTACAGGAATTTTGGCATACATGGAATTAATCCTGATAAGAGAGGTTACTCCTATAGGGGAAACGACGTATACAAAACACTTTCTGCACTGCAAAGTGCTGGGGTGCAATTTAATCCTAAAGTGGGAAAGGTTGAATTATTCGTAATAGCACTAACACAAATTGCGTTGCAGCAGTAGTGCACTGTTATAAGATTATACGATTTGAATGTAGTTCAGTCAGTCCAATACAGTACTATTTCTTTCTTTTGTAATGTCAAAAATAGGATACACATCTATCACGCATCGCATATCATATCTTCAGGTTAAGGTTGGGGTAAATTGGTCCATTGCATTGGCATGTGTTTTCCCACCCCACCGCCACCGGAGTCCAGATAACTCGATGTGTAATGAATGAAAATGAGAAAAGCTGATCAATATCTTCACATTATCTTTGCAGGAAGGTCGCAAGGCTCCAAAATTTTCTCCTGAACGTTTCAGATGAAAATTGTAAAAATGTGAGATTTGTGCCCCCCCTGAATAGTTTTCTGTAGATATTAATCAGCTTTTCTCATTTTAACCCATTACAGAGTCTCCCCATATTGTTGTTTCCTCCAAAAAATACTTTGCAATCTGGTTTTGTAGTCTTAGGAGTTGTTTCCATTTGTATTTGCTGGATCTACTGATGGATTCAGGTTTGAAAGCCCACATACACTATACGAGTAGGTGTGACTGGGTGGCGTAATTTCAGACATGCAAATAGGGGAAAGCTGTTTGTGTATAATAAATATGTAAATATGTATTATTCACAAATTAAGGATCTTAATTGCTCTATCTATTCTTCTTATTCTACGTTTCTTGTGAAGGTGTTTGTAATTTTGTTTTGGCCATTAATATATTAATAATTAGCATCTGATTGCGTTGCATTGCATCATATACCTACGCATATTATATGCAATGAATTAGTGGACTTAATTTTTTTAGCGTTAGTTATAATTCTACCTTTAGGTGTCTTACCCGAGGCTACCCGCTTTTCGAAAGTAGTGAGTTACTTAGGAGTCATTTTCGGACATCACAATTGTATATTGATGTCTTGTTATATTTTTTGAAATTTCTAGAATGAAAGGCAGAAAAATACAAAAGCTGTTCAAGAAATGAAAGAGCGGGCTGCAGTACAAAGAGCTGCCCTTAGTGATTTATACACTAATCGTAACAGACCTGAAACAGACCAAAAGGGAATTTTCTTTGTGGTGCCTGTAGATTTTGTTGACTCTTGGCGTAAATTTATAAGGTAAAACTTTTTTTTAAATTTTTTAAATAAAATAATTAATTAGCGTAATAAAGGTAACAAACGTACGTCAAAACGAAATAAATTGGGTTTTGATAAAATATCTTGACATTGGCAATAAAAACGTTTGGTTGGATATGACGGACTTCCTTGACAAAGTCCTAGGTGTAACATCAAAATGCTCTGAAAATAAATATGCCTAAAATTTTCTGCTTTTATAAGTATTTATTTGATATAAAGCATAGTATACGTTCTTTTGTGTTAATCAGGAGCGGTGCTTTGGGCTATCGAGATATATTTTTAGTTGTATGCGTATGTAGCGAAAGAGCTAATTGTTCATAGATGTGTGTTGTGTATCACATGTGATTGTCTCAAGATGCACAACAGTAATGTACGTAGATGTGAATGGTTGATGGCTTCATGAGATGGATAGATGGATGAGGGAACCGTGGGAAGATCAGTAGCTAGATTTTTCGTGTCTTGGATCCATTAAGTTGAAGAGGAGATCAAGGAGCGGACTGCGGAAAGAAGAAATGTTTCTATAAGGGAAAGGAGAGTGAACTAAGTATAGGACATATGTATTATATATGTGTAAAGCAACCGACGTCTGTGTCCAATTGCCAGCTTTCTGTACAAGTTAGTTGCATTTGAGAAAAGGCATTCAAGCTAATGGCAGTTTGACTGATCTTGAGACAAGACACGAACAGGGTGCTACGCAATAATATGCTAAAGTAGTCTCAGTTTAAGCAATGGTGATAGCGAAATGGCTTAAGCAAAGCCTCCCACCAATTCCTTTTTGACCACATCAGATGCACAATCCTACACACTCTCCGTATAGGCCATGCCATGTACATGTAAGTAATGGCAATATCACTACTAATACTAATGGCAAACTAGCCTTCAATGTTCTTACATGTCCGTGTAGTTAGAAAATGTAGTAGTGGGATAAAACTACGACTTTAAGTTTTTTGCTCTCTTTTGATTTCCCCCTTTTTTACTAACTTTTGCTAATGACTAATGACGCTCCGATGTCCATCAAGACCAGCCAGGACAAGTGATTCGCTACTCTGACCGTCGTTGTGGTTGCGGTAAGCTCTTCGAGAAATATCACCCGATCTTGGGCCAAAATTCTCAAAAAATCCACCACTCAACTTAGATTTTACATTAGATACTATTTTTAAACAAATGACAAAATTGTTGAAGCTGAAGGAAAAATCAAATGCATTTTACAAAACTCACTGAGACACCATAATTTTAGTGCCTACTTAGAATTTTTGTCCAGAAAACACATTTACGGGGTAAAAATCAGAGTCAAAGGATGCAAACACAAGTTTTAGTAAGCTGTGTATTTCTACCTATATATGTATCATGTAGGTATGGTATGCTTAATTAAGTAGTCACGGGGTAATGCGATATAACTTATTTGTTGGTAAGTGCACACTGGAATTAGTTTCAGAAATGTCATAATGTCGTCAGTGAGAATGCTTCGTTTAAAGAATTGCTTTTGGCTGGCTGCTATTCTTAATTTATTCACTTCAATGACAGGCCCAATCGGCCCAAATGATAGTGGAAAGTGGAACCAAATTCATTTCAACGCTTATCTTTCATTCAAGAAGATGAGTTAAATTCAACTTTTCAAATGCTCAATGCAGTGTTACTCAGAATATTAATATTCTAGCTCTAACCTCAAATCACATTCCATTATAATTTTTGTCTAGTAAAGGCTGCATTTTGTGTATGTAGTTTTTTAAATTCTTGTCCTAATCTCGAATGAGAAACAATGCTAATTGTTGGTTTGTTGATGTATTTATATGATTGCGTCAATTCTCTGCTCTGCCTGGTGTATTGACTGCATTTTAATTTTACATGTACATCTTTACGTGATGTAGTTCTCTGAACTGCTACTTCCTTCTATGCGTGTACTAAGTGTACTTATAAACATTTTTGTTTGGTTGGATGGAAATGGCACATAGTTTGCAGTAGGCAGTATAGTAGTCACTGTTCTTTCGGCTTCCAAGCACTTATATTGACGATAATAGAATTTCCCCGTTGGGGATGGGTATTTTGGTCTCACACCTACCAATATTGAATAGAAAGGTTTCAGATGATTGGATAAATTGGATTAGAATTTTCTCTTCTCTAAAAAATTGAGCAACAATTCAGTGACAAATGATTGAATCTGTAAAATTTAAGATACTACAATACAGAAGCTAATGCGTTTTGTGTTCTGTCTTGTCTGGCTGTCCTTCCTGTGGAGATGGATTAAGGCTCATAATGTAGAATCTCAAATGAATAGTTGACAGAAGTAGCCTTGAGTCAAATCCAGAATATTATTATGCACCTACCTACTTGCATATAGCTACATTAACGTTCCAACTGGTGTTTCATAGGAAGTTTGATTTGATAGACTGACGGATTCTGACAGATTCAGATTGAAATTGCAATTGTGTAACGAAAATAGCTGGCTGATGCTACTTGGAAAGTATTACATCGTAAGGTTCTCGGGGCATTCTTAATGAAATGAAATGAATGAGCTCATCTTCGAGAGTCGAGTTAAGATGAGTGATTCCACTTGCTACCGTTGTCAATTACAATTGGTAGCAATCAGCCATCACGTCACTTGTCTTCAGTCTATTTTCCACTCTCCGTAATTCTTAGACTGTGTTATTCTACTATTATTATCTTGTAGCACTGCGCACTGCCTACCTATCTATAAAACTTTTAGATAAAGTTACACATGATAAAACTACAAATAATGTAGCAATAATTTTATGTAAAAGTCATGTCTTCACTAACTTCAGACTATTGTACTGTAGTAATACTTTGCTAGTGACATTTAGTTTTAAAGATTTAATGACCACTTTTCATCTATGCGTGGGTACAGTTATAGATTTAGTTGGAATACAAATACAACTATCTAAGTACTACATGCTTCATGCTTTCATCTAGGAAATTGTTAAGTACGTATATGAAATACTTACACGAGGTAACAGTGGTAAGTAAAGGTAAAGTGGTCAAGGGTAAGAAATATGCAAGTTTCAAACGCCTAAATTGTGCCTAAATTGAACGTTAGGTACTTACTTGGTGTCGGTTTGTCTGTAGTTTTAGAAAGTACCCAAGTATTTAAATGACGGTTTTGTCAACTAGTGTTTCAATTCATTCAATCAAATTAATTGCTGGAATATGCACCATTGAATTAGGAATAGGGAATTGGTTTGCTGCATAATGTTTACCTTCGTTATGCAATTATGAAATGAAATAGATTGAACCTAACGGCTAACTACTATAGGGCTGGGCTTTACTGTGTAGTTGTGGCTAAACTATAAATTCGCTGTGTTATAGGTAAAATATAAAGTATGTCCTATTTATTTTATACATAAAAATAGCTTAATATGCGCTATAACTTATAAGTTTGGCATTTGGTATCATCTGTCTCAGTATTTCATGAATGTCTCAGCATATTAGAAAGTTTTTATTGGATGAGCAGATTAGAAATGTGAAAATTCGGTGCATTTCTCGAGGTTGGTTATTGTGAATGAAAGTAATAATGTTAGATTATATTTTAGTTTGATTCTTTTAACACTATCAGAGTGTTATCTGGCGCATCTCTTCGGCCATGGCTGGCTGGCAGTGTCGCTCGGTGGTGGTGAGTTTCAGTTGTATGGGCATCTTGACATTTGGGACTTGCAATAATGTGATTTTTTCATGTGAAAATGGAGCAAAGACAGGATGTAATATATATGTATGTGTAAGTTTATACAGTATGATGAAATGTGCGCCTTTGGTTGTCGAATGTCGCTTAAGAAGACCTGACTACTATATGACCTGTCTCTTTCTCCTTGTGGATTTTGATCCATGGTTTTGCTTTTACTCTGTCTTCCTCCTTCCACTTTCTTCCGTCTGTCTCTCTTAGTTTCACATGCTGTACAGGGCTAGCCAATCATTTCACTCTAAGCCAACAGGGTGAGATAAA
This sequence comes from Tomocerus nigrus, assembly GCA_019776505.1. Taxonomy (NCBI): domain Eukaryota; kingdom Metazoa; phylum Arthropoda; class Collembola; order Entomobryomorpha; family Tomoceridae; genus Tomocerus; species Tomocerus nigrus. Next base: position 23,894 of record JABASI010001083.1, read on the forward strand.
TGTAAAGCGAAGATAATTTTATTGTGAAATTCAAACGAGCTGACTATTAAAGCTGTGACTTATAAGGAAATGATTTTCCAATCGTAGAAACTAAGTTAACGTAGCGTAAGCAGGATTTGAGGATGAAATGAAGCAAGATTGAAAGAATCCATTAAATCCGCGGTGGGTAAAGCTTCTATTTTTGAGTTTTTACTTGTTTCCTAAAATCATTTTGGGTTGAGTGGGCTTTTGAGTGAAATGCATTTCTATTAAATAAATTAGCTTTCACCCTGTACGGATACGAAGATGCGAAAAAAGGACAAGAAGTAAGAGACAGGCAAAGAAACAGAGAGAGGAAGGAAAGAATCTCTGGGGTGTCGGACACCTTGTGCTGTTGGGCAGGCAGGCAGGCTTTTAATATTTGTGAGATATGACCAGCTCATAAATCACCCCCACGATTTACGAACTCAACCAACGGACATCCGAATTCTCTTTTTTCCTCTATCTTTTCTTTTCCTATGTATTTCTGTTCTGTCTCTCCATTTTGTTAGGGACAAAAGTAAGGAAGGACCGCAACTAACAACCAGCCAACAGAGTATTAATGCACCATAGTCAGAATAGTCAAGTCAGACTCAACCACGTCCATTTCATTTGCTAACATTTCTCGGCTATTTCTTTTTCCCCACTTTTTACTTAGAGTTTTTACACTTTCTTGGGTATTAAAGTCGTCCTCGGTGGATATCTGCTTGTCTGTCTTTGTTTTACAGGCGTTATCCGTGTGCTCTTTCAGTCTTTTTACGAATTCATCTTTACTCACTTCTGATTATCTAACTTGTTTCACCAATAAGTGAGATTGTTTTTGAAAATTCCTACATTCCTGTACAGACGCTATTCTAGATCTTAGAACTTCCTTTTCTAATGCCTGCCCCAAAATGGAATTAAAGTTTTAGATTAACATTAACATCCTCGACGATTTAATAAGGCTATTTAATTGTTTCAAAGAAAATTTTTAGTATGTGAGAGCATCCAACATGTACCGAACTGAATACAGAGTACAGAGTATGACTGAATAGTTGCTTGTCGCTTTTACGAATCTAATTATGCTGCATACTTAAAGAAATAAGTACCTCTATGTGAATAATAAAATGACACTTTCTTAACGTGTGCGAAAACTATAATTACTAGAAAATTATTATAATGTTGGTATCTCTAGTCCTGATTCAGAACTCCTGAAGATGACAAAGAAAGCCTCCCCCTTTCAGTGTACTTGTAGAAATCAATAAATACAGGCATTTGTGGACTAATGCTTCAAAGGATGTTATATTTATGAATAATTGTGTGTTAATTTTATTTTAATTTCAGAGAGCCCGCAAAATTCGATATGAATATAAAAATTGTCAATAAAGGCCTGCTATGCAAGCATGATAAGTTCATGTACTCTTTGACGTTTACTGATACACTAGCATTTGAAAATAACAATATGGATTCCTACGAAGACTTGTAAGCCTGAATTTGTACAAAGTGAAAATATAGAAAGTTGAAATGGTCATTTAACAAACGTTTTTGATTTGGTTTT
>JABASI010001084.1:0-28309 GCA_019776505.1 Tomocerus nigrus
GGATTCCGTGTTTGCTTTTTAATAGAGACTGTAAATAGCTATCGTTTAGTATAGATAGATAGGGTAAGAAAACTTGAAAAGTGCAAGCGTGGTGTGTACGCAAGTATTTTGAACTTTTCCCCTAAGTCCACTGCATCCTGCATAAATTTTAATTACAAATCAAATCAAATGGATAATGTTGCAAAATGCAATTGTGTGTAATGGAATATTATAGAGAATTATGGCTGTCGAGTGATTCATTTCATAATTCATAATAATTGTTATTAGTTTTTATCTTATTATCCTAGAATGGTTAACGCTCAAAGCATTATGGCACAGGCGACCAACTTATTTCGTAATTCTGATTGGCATGCAGGTCATCATTATCATAAATATAGCAACCCAAGCCCAATAATGAAATTGGGCTACCAGTTATCTTCGTATTTGGCTATTACTTATTATACCTTTGGATTCAGCTGCCTGAACCTTCGCTTCGTCTTCTGCTACTTGGACCCACCATAAGCATCCACAGACAGTTCAGGTTCAGGCAGCAATTAGGAAATCACGTTTGTATTTGCGAACGTTTCTTAATTCTTTGTAACTATGTATCTAAACAACTGTTTGAAGCACATAGACAACGTTTTTATGGCAGAAAAAATAAGCATTTTTTCGCTAGACAGTTTAGGCTACACCTTTAATATAATATTATTATGAAAAGCATAATGAAGACAAAATGCAAAGCGACTGCGGATGTCATTACGGTTCTCTTAGTTCTAGTAGGTACTCTACATAATTGTAAGTTCTCTAAGTTTTAGTCATGTTTTAGTACATTTATATAATTGTGATATTTATTAACATTTTTCCATAAAGAATAGCTTTCATGTAATAATAATATAATAATACTGATCATAATCACACAATGCCTAGGTAAGTGCATGCCATTTACGCCAACAATAGAAATAAAGGGAATGCCCAAAAAGGAGAATGAATAGGTATCTTTATGAATTTTTTCTTGGAGATTTGAACTTTCCATTGAATTTTCCTAACACGTTGGCTAACTAAAAGCAGAAAATTGCGATTCAATAATCGACAGTTGACGGAATCGCTAGCATAGCTTCAAATGTATTTCCAGTTTTTTCATTAGCAGCAGTCTTTTTTATTGCCTAACTAGAACTAATTTTTACCCATGGTGCAACAACAATGGCGAAAGGCATAGGCAATGAAATCCAGGAAAACCTGAGTGTGCATGGCTCATTAAAGCTCATTTGATAAGGACTATTATATAGGACTATAGGACAAGGACTGTAAGACAGAAAAACACGGGAAAACCCCGATTGCTAAAAAAGGAGCTACTGAAAGTGAAATTTCATCAGGAAAGAATGGGGTGAACGTAAAACGCAAAGGAATTGGCAGCGGCTGCATCTGCCCTTCGGGGAAACAGTCAAAATCCAGCGTTTCGGGTAAAAGGAACAAAAAACGACTCGAGATCTTCAAAAAAATCGTGATCTGGTTCCACTAAGAGAAAGGGAACAAGGAAAGGTTCTCAAATCGTCGAAAAAGTCACTTCCGGTTCTTCTTGGAAAAAGGCAACAAGGAATACCTCCCCATCTTCTGCGCATCCAGGGGCGGACGGACACACAGATTGGACTTGGACATTCTTATACATAGCAGCTACGCTGCAACATTTTTCCTGCATTGTATTTTATATCTCATTTTTTGTCTCACATAAGTCAGTCAACCATAAAAAATGACCATTAATTATTACAATTTACAATCTATGGCTTCTCTTCTCTAACTTTCTTTAGCTTTGATCAACCAATCAGAGCCTGGTCGGTCGTCCTTTGCATTGTCAAGGTGAGAGAAAAGGAGAGAGATTGTTTTTCGTGGAAGATTAAAATGTCAGAGGAAGTTAGTAGGAAAAGTGAGTGTGAGCACAAACATTTCGTCATCTCGAGTGAACTTGACTACATTTTGGTCGTCTTCGCGAAGAAACAGAAAGTTTTGCAGAAACCATGACTGAAAAAACGAAAGCATTGGAAATGGATTCATCGGAAGGGAAGGAAAACGTTCAGGCCAAAAGCCAAGTCAAAAGTAAGCTCAGTTTATTTGTTGTTTTCTCTGACTCTGCCTTTTGTCGCGATAGTCGCAACTTTTTTGACTTTTTTGTTTACCTTTCTTCATTTCATCCTTTTCCGTCAGCCATCACGCAATTACTACATACAGGGGGAAATCATCGTCGTCGTAGCTTCAGGCCTATATTACTAATCCCCTTTATGTATATATTATCCGCATGTAATTTCTTCGATAGCAGTCATTCATATAAAATCATCCGTGTCCGTGGTGGACCTAAATGTTACTACTGCAGAGGCAGACTGACTGGACACAATGACACAACTGGAGGACGAGGGGCAGTTCCACCACCCACCCACCCGGATAATAATATTACACCTGTACACCTTAAATCAGTTTCATTTCCAGCAAACACACTGGAGTTACTGGACAGAGGGTCTTTACAATGTAAAATTCTATATGGACAGGCATATCACAGGACTATAGGACTAGGAGAAATATTATTTTCAGGTGCACGGGAGGTACACACCGTATATACCACATTAGTTCTGCACTCTTCTATCTTCTTTCTGCATCTTCATTTCATAAATTCAGAAAGCAGGAAGATTTTCCTTCGGTCTAGAACCTCAATTAGTACCCCGAAATTCGTTTAAAATAAATCGTTTAAATTCGTTCTTTTTTTCCAAAAATTTCCTATATTTTCTCCAATTCAGTAGATGCACGTGCGCAAGAGCGTAGCGAGGAAATTTATTGACGGCAGCTTTTTCATCACTTTTAAATAATTCACGCGATTCACGAAAATGTTTGTAAGTTTCGGTCAAAATTTAATGAAAATTAACACAATCTTCTCGAAACGCTGAAAAATGTTCGTATTTTTTGCATTTTTTTCAAAAATTTCCTCTTTTCCTCGAGATTTGGGATAGGGGCTTGAGCCCAAGGACCCCTTTCCCTTCCTGGATACGCCCTTGTCCTCGTGTCAAGCAGAAAATGAATTTTCTTTATAGTATTTCTCACGGCATGTAGAGTGCCATAGCAACGACCCCGCTGGGGAGACGGTAGGGCAATATTTAAAGATAACAAAAATATATTTGCCGCAGCATTTCTATTACAGGAAAAAATAACTAACCAGCCTGGAGGGGGAGGATTTAAAAAAATGATAGGATAGCTATAGGAGTAAAGGACAAAGGATCTAATAATATGGGAAATACGGTAGTGTAAAATGTGATGAAAGGTAGTAGGATGAGGATAGATGCATCGTAGTAGTTGATTCTATTGTTATCGATTAGGTTTGACTTGGATGCGAGTGGCCTGGCTTATTGCTTTGTCTTGGTCTATTCTCCCCTGTCCGTTCCTTCCACGGAGCATTTCACGGCTTGGCACCGACAGGTACAAAAATGATCGACAATCTTCCGCGATGACTAGGATGAGAGGAGAACAAGAGCAACGACACTCCTTTCACTCCTTCCTTCCTCGATTTTCATATGAAATGCTCTTGATAAATATAGAGATATGTCAGATATGTGTGCGGAAGGAATCGGGGAATAGAATAATGCACATTAAGAACAAATGAACATAGAAACATTCTTCTCGGCTATTCTAATATGCAGACAACTCAAAATATTAGTCAGCATAGTCGTGAAAGGGAAAAAGAGTTTTCAAGGAAGGGCTTATAAAATGACGTGACGATGGGTGGTTTGTTGTCTCGGCTTGACTTCTATGAATTTCTTGCAGTTTTCCATCGTTAGTTTAGCATTCGCTTCCGTAAGGTTCATGAACGCATCAATATAGCCCAAGAAATCGTTGACTTTCGACTTTTTTGTTGTCATTCACTCTCTTGCCTTGAAATATTAAATGCCCAGCATAGCATTTTGCAATATAGCCATAGGTTTTTCTGCTCTTCCGAATAAATCCCTACTTTTCATCATTTGATCAATGCCGCAAGGTGTTTCTTACCTGTGTGCCTCTACTTTTTGTTATTAAACAAAGAAGATATAGACAGACCTGACCTGGGCATCTTTTCTTACTGTTGCTGCTCACTTTTCTCGAATTGATATAATAATTTAATAGGAACCAAAAAAATGTCTGAAACTGGCAAAAACTGTCAGAAATTGATATACATGGTAGCAACCAAATGTGAATCGTGAATATATAGAGACTCTTTTTTTAATCTTTTTCCGTCTTTTTAAAGAGGAATTAGCTTCGACGACGACGGCAGCAGCTCGTGCCCCCCTCAAAGAGAGGAATGGACTGGCTGTCAATGTAAATGGAGGGAACAGTTCGGCTATTGCCCGCAAAGGACGCATAGCTGAAGTTGTCGTGTGGAAAGGGAAAGTTAATAGACCTGTGCCGCTGCAACAGCTAAAGAAACCTGAAAAGAATCTCGGACAGCTTTTTGTCGTCAGTTACCCGGATGTGGACATCCCTTTGGCCCAACGACTCCTACCTCCTCCGAAAAACAAAACCATTCTGAAGGAGAAATTGCCAAAGAACACTGAGCCGAAACCGCCAAGGGCGCCTCCGTCTGGAGGACAAAGGAGAATTCCTCGCACTGTCAAACAACCGAAAACGGTAAAGTTCATTAGCCCTGAAGAACATCGGCAGATGCTCCAAGAGTACATTCGAAATGCTACAAAAGCTGAAAATGAAAGTAAAAATAAACCCACGCCAGGTAGTCATCAGTCCCATTTTCTTTATCATTTCATTTATCATTTTTTCAGTGAAACTTGTTTGTGTGGCATAAAACTTTCCACATCTAAAAGAGAAACTTTGAATTCATGTGTCCATTTTTGACATCTACCAGAACTCATTTAAAATATTTTTATGCGTAATTAATTAGTTCAGGACGTGAAATGTGACCATTTATGATAAATGTCCGACTTTTTATTACATGAACTTTTTCTACATGATCATAACGATATAAGTGAAAGTGAAAAACCGACTGTGAATCCAAAAATTTATGTTCTTCAATGAAATTGTGACACGAATCATGTTTGATGGAGCTAAAATTTTCAATTTTCCATAACCAAAAAAAGGAAATTTGAATTCATGTTTCCAGTTTTGACTTTAAAATTACTTATATGAACTCAATTCGTATTTTTATGCATAATTAATTAGTTAAGGACATGAAATGTGACAAGTTAAGATAAATATCCGACTTTTTATTACATGAACTTTTCTACATGATCATACACGATGCTTTTAAAGGATTTAAGTGAAAACAACGGAATGTGAATGCAAGAAATAATTATGTTCTACAATGAAATTGTGACAGGAATAATTAGTTAAGAAGGCAATTATTAAATTACAGACTTTTAATGAAAACTACTTGAAAGTTTCTACGAATATATGTACTTTGATTAATTATTGAATGAGTGAAAGTTAATGAGGAGAATCAAAGATAATAATAATGAAGGAAAACGATGATTCAAATTTAATGTGGCTTTTAGACTTTAGAGTTGATACGCTGTTCAAACAAGATCAAGCGCAAAGTGCACAACAACAACCTCCGGAGGTGGTTTCCACTGAAAATAAATTAACTGAAATTGTTCCTACTCATCAAGTGAATCAAATTGAAAGTGTTGTTCCTGTTGTTGATGGAAATGAGAATTTTTGCTGTCCACCTCCTGGAACAGTTGCTGAAATTGAATCTTCTAACGAAATTCTTACCATCGATGAATCTCATCATCACAGCCACATGGACGACTCCGGAATCTCTCAGCATTCTTTCACCGTGGACAACGGGGAGTTATTTGTTGACGACGTTGCACGCTACGAACTTGTGGAATCCACGGAAATCTCATCAGTCGATTTTGAGGCATTTGCAGCTCTAGGCACAATTTCTGGCCCTGCCTCCAATAATAATAATAATGGACGGAAACCTCCGAAAATTCCAAGGATGACAAATCCACGAAAATCCATCAAAACCGTTTCGGCCACGACCACCTCTCAAGATTCCAATGGAGTAAAAACCATCGAAATTTTCGTCGACGATTCGGGAAAACCCAGATGTACGTACACTGAATTGATCGAGAAAGCTTTAACAGAGGCTGGGGATCTAACAGTTTCTGAAATATATCAGTGGATTTCGTAAGAGAAACTTTTTTCACAACATTTTTAAGATATTTTTATCAGTAATTTTTTTAAAAATGATTAAGGAGGTTTTTTAATACTTTTTTAGTACGAAGTATCCATTTTTTCGACCAGAAGACGATCGCTGGAAAAATTCAGTCAGGCACAATTTAAGCATCAATCCATATTTTAAAAAGGGAGAAAAGTCAAGGGGTGGAGCTGGACATTTGTGGACCGTTTCTGAAGAAAGCAGGGGATTGCGACCCAATTATGTAATTATACAATTATCATGATTATTAATGCATGCCGTTTCGGATTCCTGTGTTAAAATCAAGCTAATTTTTAAAAAAAATCTGTTTTAAAAGTGGTTTTTGTTAAAACAAGGATTTCAACAATGATTTTTACAATGATTTTGAATTTCAGAGAAGAAAAAGCTCGGAGTTCGGTGAATTAGAGATAAGCATGCCAATGGAAAGTGACACGGACCGAGCAGTGGCATCAATTTTGGGTCAATATAATCTTGCTCGAGCTAATCAACTGCAACAAGAAAAGCAAGGCTCTGTTCCGGATGATAACTCGAAGGATGTGGATATGCCAAGTCAGGACCCACTCTCCATCCATGAACATCCTCCTGCCCCTGCCCCTTCGGAACCTCCTATTCTCCTGCCTGATGGTATGTACTACCATTTTTCATTTATTTCCCAATTCATAACTGACTTTTCCTATTATGAAGCAGATACTAATTCTATATTTTCTTAAGTAGATATAGTAATTGGTTACGAGAGCTTGCCCCCAGGTACTTACACTCTGGAACTCAACGGGCTTTCGCTTCAAACGGATAACCTTTTCGATTTGGGTACAATTAATCAAGGCGGTTATGTCATTGTGGGCGAAGACGATTCTAACAAAGAAAACTTGTCCAGTATTTCTAATATCATGGTAAATTTAATAATTTTTAGCTTATGGTATTACATATATGTGATTATAAATGTGTGTAATATTTTTCATCTTATAAATGTAGAACGAAGTAGCGGCACTGCAAAATTTTCCTTTTATGGACGAAAGCTGTGTGAATGGATCGGTTTCCGCCTCAAATCTCCACTTTGAAAATGTGGCCGAAGGTCCAGGTGATGCCAAAAGGGATAATTTTAATTACCCTCGGGATATGAATAACCGAAACGACTTTTTTCCCATGCCAGGTAACAAATTATTACTCAGTAGACTTTGTCAGACTGAAATCCTTTTTGGTGAATTAAATTAAATATGGGATTTTACCAGAAGCCCCGATTTGTGAAGAAGTTTTGGAAGAGAAGCAACCTATGACTCCGGACAGTTCAAATGAGTTGCTGCTGCTGGAGAGCATGGGCTCCAATACTCTCGTGTCACTTGATGATGTAATGGCTGCAACGTGCACCACCCAAGACCATTTACCCATAATGAGTGAACCATTGTTTGATGCCAAAGAACTGGGAATGATTTATCCATATGATGATGATGTTCCCAGAGGTAATAAAATCTTATTTAATTTTATGATTAAAAATTACTAATTAAATATATAGTAGCTGACCTTTAAACGGGTACTCCGAATTTAATGAGGTTTACACCATTAGAAAGAGGATGAAAATCTTTTAGAAATAGTAATAAGGTTAGTATCGGAAAGTAGATCTCGCTCCTGTCAGCACAAAAATAAAAAATGAGAAAATCTTGGGTTTCTTTGCAATCATTTCCCTTTGTCTCACTTTCACGTCATTTTATTTCTGTACTCACCTTAGGAGCGAGATATGGTTTCCGATACTAAGTGACATTACCATTTCTAACACAGAATTTTATCCTCTTTCCATTGATGTAGACCCCATTAAAATCGGAGTGCCCGTTCAAAAGTTATTAGAGGTCAAACACTATTCGGTTTCATTTTAGTCACTCTGTATAATTGTTGAGTGAAAGCTAAATACATTAAATTAAACTACATTTCGACCAATATAATACAAATGAATAAAAGATTCAAAACATTTCTAATATTCTATAGAGGGACCTCCAGAACGTGAAGTGTGATGTAAAATTGAGACGAATAAAACGCTCTCTAATTCCCAGTCAACTGTAAACCGAAGAAAACACCGAAGTTTTTCCTAAATACTATAATACAAGGTTGTTATGCATTGACATGTAATCTTTATCTAAAAGTCTTGCATTTTCAACAAAGATTGTCGTACTTTTACCGGTATTTGTACTTTTTTCTATTGTACTATTATAACAGCTAGTAATACATTTTATGCTGCTACTAATTAGTGGAATGTTTCCAGTTAAACTCTATTTCGAATAAGTGATTAAGTTACCGTGTAGAAGTAAATTGTTCATGTATGTAAAATATTTATACATATTTTTAATGTTTAATGTGGATATAAAGAAGCATAAAGTTGTAAAATTCATTTTTGCTGTTTCATAATGTCTTGATGATATTTTACTTGGGTATTTCCTCGTCAGAATGAGTTTTATCCATCATTTTATTATAATTAATTATATGTGTGTGAACGAAGTATGCAAACGTACACATTTGAAAAATTAAACCTTTGTCTGTGCAATAATAATAAATGATGTTCAATAATATAATATAATAATAGAATTAAATTAAGATAACAACTAGGGCAAAGTTCCAAAGTAAATCTCTGTATATTTTTGCAAAATCTTCAATTTAGTTGCATGCAATAATATTCAACAATTCTAGTAGATTTAATTAGGTTTGTCTTGTAACATTTTGTGTACAGCTTCCGCTATGACATTCATTTCTTTTGCCTATAATAAAAACAAAATAAATATACTTACACTTAATAGTTGAATTTATGCACATTTTTTTATAATTGACTTGTAAAAGATTATTTTGGTTTTTTACCTGAACACTATTGGAATTTCCTAACACAATGGGATAGCCATCGTCGGAAAAGTCACTAACTTCAATATTAAACGGAATTTCCCCAAGAATATCAACTCCATAAGGTTTAATTAGGGCAGGCAGTTCACTGGCATATTTCGTTTTTGTTGTAGTCCCACAATTCGAACAAGAATACGAAGACATATTCAGTACAAATCCTAAAAGAGCTATATCTGTTTTCTTAAACATTGCTGCTCCCTTAAGGGCATCCTGAATTGCTACTTTTTGAGGCGTCGTCACCATAATTGCTCCTAAAGTGCCACAAAAGCAAAGATTATCACGTTGTAATTTTGTTTTTATTTTAATATCAAACTTAACTTAGAAAAAGGAAGGGAAATACCATCAACAACAACGGTCTGTGCGAAGGACAGCTGAGTATCTCCAGTTCCTGGAGGCATATCCACGACCAAAATATCTGAGGGACCCCATCGCACACCTCTCACTAATTTCTCTATCGCAGACATGACCATCAAGCCCCGCCATATTACTGGCTCCGATTCCTTGACTAGGAAACCCATGGACATACTGCAAAATAGTACAATCAAAATAAAAGAAGAATTTCACCAATTTTATGTTGATTCTGTTTTAAATGCAGGTGTAAGTTTGGACATACCTAACCTATACATACCATTTCACACCGTAATTTTGAAGAGGAATCATGCGGTTATCTAAAAACGAGCAAAAAATAACGATTTGTCTTAGCACTCTGAGCTGCTAGATTTCAAGACTCGTGGACTCTTGGTACCATGGAGAAGTGGGAGAAGGTAAGCCGGTCCATGAGTTTGGAAATTAAAATTTATGACGACACTGACTGACTGACCGCTGACGACAGAAATGACAATTTTTTCCACTGTTAATAAGAAGCAATAATAATAATTTGTACCGTAGGAAAAAAGTGTTTTAATTTCCAAACCCTCTGATGGGCTTACCTTCTCCCACTTCTCCATGTAACAAGAGTCCACGAGCCTTGGCTAGATGTCTTATTACTAATTCGTTATTACTTACCGTATAACTTGAATTAGTTGAGCCCATGATTTAAATTCCTCTCCAGGATAAAGTTTTTTCAATGGAAAATATCGTTCCGAAAAAATCCGGCAGTCGAAAGACGTATTTTCTTATATAATTATTTATTTTAGGGCGGACTACAATATTTTTTCTCACAAAAAAGTTTCAAACTACCTATATAATATACGTAGTCCACTCGGTCAACTAACGTAGGTTATACGGTAATCGTAAAATTTTCTGTTTTATTTCCAAAAATACGAATACCTATATCAAATATCAGTCACCTGCATGTAGCTCTGGTTCCCCTGAAAGATTCATCATACGTGGCAATGAAGGACCAAATACGTCTGCATCAAGTAAAGAAATCTGTTCAAATTATAAATTCCTATAAGTCTTTTTTAATTCAAGAAATGAATTTTGCTTGTTTTGAGACAAGAAAATGTTCTAAAGGACCAACCTCTTCTGAAGGATACAAGCGCTTCAACGAAACAGCTAAATTCGCTGTAAAAATTTCCAATACAATATTTAAATCTCCAATAATATGACCTATGCATATATTATTATAATGTAATTATTCAGAAATATACTTATTTAGAATAATAAACACTATTAAAAATATAAAAACCAATTATTTTCTAATATTTAAAAAAAAAAAGAAAAGTTGAGAGTCAAGAGTTCTGTACCCGCGACAGTAGATTTCCCTACGCCACCTTTCCCAGATGCGACCAGGATAACTTTCTTTACGCCTTCAATAGCTTTCCTCTTTGGCAAATTCTTGGCCATCATAGCTTTTCGATGACTTTCTAAATTTTCTTTCGAATGGCCACTTGATTGAGAAAACACATGTTGACTCTGAATATTATGCAAAGTGTTTATGGAAAAGTTTTTGGAGATCGTGTATGGGGCGCTATTTATAGATGACAATAAACCTTTACTGCTACCAAAAATTGTGTGAAAGTATTGTGACATTTTTTAATTCAATACAAATCTAAATGGAAATTAAATATCTATTGTCTATAGTCATAATAATAAATTAATAATGATATGAATGATATCTAAGCAATACTTTCTTTCTGCTTTCCCGATTCAAATCAACTTCGCGGCTCTGTAGCAGCAGCAGCATCAACTATCATTTCCTAAAGATGAAAGAAGCAAAGCAAGTGTTTTCACCCTTGAGTTCGTTTCGTACGCATCCATCGGATGTAAAAGATCATAATAATAATCCAAATCCAACTCAAAGCTCCTGTCCATTGTCGTGCTCGTGCCCATATGCCCATGCCCATCCATTCATAAAAATAAGTTTCCAATAAAAATTGAGAAAACTTAGAGGAAAAGCACCACATTATCTATTAAAATTCAATGAAGGCCCTCTGGGGATACTGTAATTAAGTACATTGAAGGGGCCGAAGGGGGATTGTATTTCAAAAAATGCAATACCTTGTTAAATCTTTTATACCATAATGGTCTTTAAAAAATTTGGTTTTTATTCTATTCACTATCCTCACAGGCATTTAGTGAGATAATAAATATATGTAAATAACCAGATAATCCATAATAATAATAAAATATAATGGTCTTTAGTTGTTAGTTCATATTTTCTTTCATGAAGAGAGCTCGTGCCGTGGTGAAAGATTCATAAAGTATCCCCATTCCCCATCCCACGTGCTCACACTCGATGCAACTTGGACTTGGATACTTTTAATCTGACCTCTAGTTAAAAATTTAATTACTGTTAGCCCAATTAAAGTCGGTTAAAATGGGAGTAAATGAAATGGATCTAAAACTAGTGTGGTCAGGAAATTATTCATTAGGTGCCGGAAGAAAGCTGGAAACCTTGATAAACTTGATACAAGTACCTTGATGAATTTTCCATTAGCGGGTGGGGAATAAAATAAAAGGAAATGGATAGTCAGATGTGGTTAAATGTTTTAAGGCACGTAATTGTTTTATTTAGCTCCACATAACTACCCCCAGTGGCGAAATCATTTTATATCGTACATACCATTACTTTAAATAACTCTTATTCTGTTCCTTGTCCACATGTCTCCTGTTGTCCTTGTCAGTTATAAACTTAGAACTAATAATTATTATTCAAACTAGAACTAAAATTAATAAGCATCTTCTTTCATGGTCATCCTTGCCATGAGCGAAACCGTTTAACGAGTGGTGAGAATCAATAAACGCAATAGGGGGCCAATTTTCGTTTCATTCAATTATTCCTGATCAGTATCAGGTTCGAAACTACGAAACCACATTACATTTAACATTGTATTCAGTATTTAACAATTGCTTAATTCGACAACAATTCATTTCATGCACTTCATCCCAAAATGCTGTTTTCTTTGAAGAAGATTAAAATTAAGATCTATAAGCAGGACCTGAAGAACTCAGTGTCAAACAAAGGCAGTCATCTCTATAATTTCGTCCTGTATATCAACATTATCTGTTGGATGGGTGCCCTACCCTTTTATTATAATAGTGGCATGTTTGTGCTGAAAAGAAATGTAAAATTCTACATCTCCATCTTATTGACAGCCATATTTGTGGCTTACGATACGATGCCCTCGATATATTTCACTTCCTTCGGCACAAAAAACTCACCATCAGCAACGTTTCCAGACTGACGCTAACAGCTTCTATCGTCATTATAGAAATGATTTGCTTACTCGTTCAAGTCAACAACCACATCAAAAAGGAATCCATAATTTCCGTTTTAAACGGAATTTTGAAGACCAGGTCAATAGATTATAAAGGTATTGTTCCAATAATAATTGTTTGGTGCAATATTACCCTGACTTATCCATTATTTTTGAAACTTGACTTGACGTGACCATATTTCCACTGCAGATCGGTGATACTACATTTCCACTATGCTTAAAAATATAAAAGTGGAAGAAACCCCTGCGCAATGCAGAGATATTTGGCCCCAGAAAAGTTGGGGGAGATTTTATTTTGAAGTGAATTATTTCAGAAAGGAATGCATGTAATAGAATGCAACTTTGTAGCTAAACTTTTTAAAGTGTGGAGAAAGCTTATAATGAATTTTAAACAATTTCCACCAGCGGGGGCGGACACAGCCCAGCCCTGCTGGATTCATACTTCGAAATAAGTTTTTTTGTAAGCTGAAATACCGTGAGGTGGTTTACCTCAAACATTATAAATCTGTCATAATTTCACTTTCTATAAAAGTTCCACGCAAAATAAACATTACTAACAATATTACAAATTACATTACTTAAACTTTACAAGTTTGTAGATTATGTCAAAAGCAGGTTACCAATTTGATGCCATAAACATTACCTATATCTTATTATCTTATATTATTTGTAAAAGAATTCATAGTTTATTTATTATTTCGGTTGGAGTCCCGGATCCTAGGGTACGGACACATGTAGGTAAAATGATTCTTGTATTCGGAGGCCACCTTTTTTTTGGGGGCGTAAAAATCTCGGAGGCAAAATTTTTTCGGACAAATTATTACATATACTTATATTATTATATACTTAGATATTATATACTTAGCTTCGTACTCGTACCCTACAGCCTACGCCCCACAATCCAACCAAATAATATAATATTTCAAGGCCAGAAAATTCTGTGGCTACCTATGTAACTATCTGTAGATATTCAAATAATATCGTTTCGTATTGATACTCATTTAATTAAATACAATACGACTTTTTTCGGATTTTTTGCGCTGCACTACTTTAGGAAGTTTCCTTTAACAATGATGGACGTCTGGTATGCATACAAGCCCGTATAGAGGGGGGGCTTTCGGGGCTGAATCCTCATCCCCCCGAAATCCATGTGTATAAAATGTCAGTTATCCCTTCCAATGAAATAATCATCCAGATATTTAAACTAACTTTATCGAGCTTTTACCTTACGCGGCCCCGGGCATGGCTCCCTGTCAATGCAGTCTTCTCGTTGGGAGTTGAGTCTTGAATTATGTAGGCCTGTTGCTGAATTGTACTCACTAAACTATACACACTACCCTTCGCTTCTTCATAATAAAAATATTATTTTGCTTCCTCATAGACGATGGCTCTAGAGTTGATCCAGGGAATAATGGCAATACTACGACGTTAAAGAAGCGTCACCTTACAGTAGAAAAATTCCTTGCGAGGTACTTTCTTCCCATTATGGTAACACAAGTATGGGGCTGCTCCTCGTATGTGGCAATTTGTATTCAAGAAAATTCTTTTCTCGATGACTTTGGCTCTGCGAAAATTGCAATAAATCTATTACATTCATGGACAATACTCAACTGCCTTTTGAACGCATACATATCTCTAATATACTCAATGATTGTGTGCATTAGAGCAAATTATTGGCTGAGGTTAATCAGGTATGTAATTATATATTATGTCCTCCCAATTAAGGTAGTGTCACATCACAAGTCACTTGATATTTATTTTTGTTAACCGACCAAATTGCTGAACTTACGTGGACTGCCATGGGCACTTCCTGCAATCTGGCCTCTATGTGATTGGCCACTTAATTTTTGCTGTTTTTTAACTTTACAATTAATTATGACTTACCACCACCACCAGCAGTAGCAACATTGCCAAATGACTTCCGAAACTTTATGGGATATGGCTTCAAATGTATAAATTAAATAAGTAGTATCTTATATGAGGGGGCAGAGGAGGGGGCAGATTTCAAGAAGTGTCCATGCACCATTAAATCGTACCTGTGACAGTAACTATTTTATTATTTGGTATGTCGAAAACACAGCAACAAGCATTTTCATAACTTTTATTCGATTTTCTTAGCACTGCTTCGATGATGGATCTGGACGAAAGCTTCCACGTATATAAAAAAGTTACAGTACTCGTAACTGCCATTAATACCACAATGTTTGTGGACTGGTTTTGGCCAAATATCATAGCTCTACTCTCCGCCCTCGTAATTTGTTGCGGAGCAGGGTCCATGAAGTTTTATACCAGGTTATCAATAGCTGATTACCTAGTGTTCCCCGTCCTTTCCATCCTTAATCTACTGAATTTGATGGTCATTTTCTCGGCCTTCGGCCAAATCAACGAGCATTCAGCCATGTCTACGGCCAGATTAGGAAGAAATCTACAACTTCTGCAGGAGAAAAACAAAAGAAAAATTAAAATTTACCGTACCCAAATCAAATCCTTGATTCCCCTTGGGGTAACCATTTTCCCGATCGCGAAAATAAAAATTGAGAACCTTCAAGAGTTGCTCCCCTTCATGATTTCCTGCATGATAACTCTTATATTAACATATGGATAAGTGCTGATCAAAATCATACCAGATGCCAGAGAGGTGCGTATTAAAAATTATCGTCGACGTATTTTGAGAGGGCCTGCGTAGAAAGCCGTCTATAAAATATTATACCTTCAAACTTCAATCCGTGCTTTAGTTCAACTCTAAGTAGTCGTCGGGCGGGACTTAAGTATCGGATAACGACTTCTTTGACTATGATAATTCCTCTTATAGGAAAATACTATCTTCTCATAGAGTTTTGGACGTAGAAAGTCAAGGTCGGTCAATCTGGAAAGTTTTTATACAACAAAATAGAATCATATTTCCCATCCGTAGGCCAGGGAAGGGATGGTAGAAGGTAGAGCCTCCTCATCCCCTTTGCGCCTTCCTATTTATACGACTTGAAGTATATCAAATCAACCGAGGGGTCCACAAAGCCTCGCTTGGTTGGGGTGGGGCACGAATTAAGTGCCAGATAGTTTAACTTATCATCGATAATTGCAATTATGCGAGCACAACAAATTTTCAAAGGTTGACTACGCGCTCAGCCAATTGCGAAGTATAATCAAATGTCATCCTTTCATTGAATCTGCAACTTTTAATAAGATATATTTTGTCAGTTTTGCTTTGTTTTCACTTACTTTCACCAAAGTAAGCAAACTCTACACTCAACACGTCGACACTATACTAACAAACTTCATTTGAAACTGAATTAATTTCAATGTGCGTAATCCGACTGAGAAATAATACTGATTTATTGTTATTTTACACCAATACACCTGACATTTGGAATGGCACTACTTACATTTACATATCACTTTATAGCTAAACTAAAGTAGGTACAGCTTTTATTTATATACAATCGAAACATGTCTTTTCTAATACACATTTCCATTCTGCATGTATTGAATATAGGTACCCAATAGGTACCTATAGTAAAGAATTTATCAAAAACTACTGATGCCACAATTTCGAATGCATGCACCTAATTTTCCACCAATTCACAACGCAGTGTTTTAATTTAACATATAGCAAGCAGTACTTAGTAGAAGTCAGAAAGGGCGTGGAGTATTAATTATTAACAACAAAAAGTCTATAGTGTGAATTAATAATTTTATTCTACAAAAATGTTATAAATATGAGAAAATAATATTTTATATTGGATCGGTTAGGAATAATAAGAAGATATCAATCATTTGTTAATGCTGCTGTTTCACAGGTGCTTCATATTCATAGATTACTTTTACTGGAGTTCTACAAAAATGAACAAATTTAACTAATTTGCGTCTTCTTGCTCTAACTTAGGCTTCTTTTCTGCAGATTCGCCACTTGAGGATGGTACCTGTTGTTCAGATTTCACTGGGGTCGACCGCTTCAGCCAATTGTCCATAAACGTGTTCTTAACTTTTGCTTCTCTGAAATTCATACATAAGAAAATGACAAATTGTAACAATTATTGTAGCTCCCTAGCTCCCATCATATTTATAGACATTTACTAATCTGATGAGACGTTACAGTGAGATTGAAGGGTCAAAGGGGCGCAAAGCATTTGAAGGGAAAAGAGCATTAGGGCTTTAGCCTATATCCTTCCCAGCCAAAACTGGATTTCTATTTTACGTTATGCGTCATAAAAATTCAAAATTTCAAAAATCAAAAAGAGGCGTGCAACACTATATAGGGCCATTTCAACCCCAAAAATTTCCATTTACTCAGCAAAATAAAACTTTTTCTCTAAATCCCTTTGTAATTTGTACATTTGTTGCGCCTCAATGTGGTTTTGCTGCCTGAAGTTGGCGGGACGCATGCGAAAAAAAATAGTGAATGTCTATGAGGTTCAGCAATCAACTATAAACATCCTGTTCATCACAGTTTTCCATGAACCAATTAAATAAATTCTCAGTTACAACGAGAACTATCTGCTACAGTAATTAACCTTGTTCTTGGAACTTGGAAGCCATGCAATTACTATAAATTCGCATTTCTTCGTAATCTAGCAATCAAGGATCCATAATACTATACACTAAACGTACAGTGTCCGTCAAAAGTAACTTGCAGTGTTACAGTTCAACTTTCTCCATGAAAATTTCATTTTATATTTTTACGCTAGATAACTCGTATGAGGTTAAATTCCAAACTTACTTGGAAAGGAGTGAAAGAATTTGGCGAGAAATTTTGCGTAAAAATAAAAATTGCATGGAGAAAGTTGGACTGTTACTTATGACATGCACTGTATGTAAATGTAAAAGTCGTTTGAGATACAATTAAGTTGTAATGTAATGACATGACTTACTTAACAGTAACTGGCTTGGCACAATCCATGTCATGACATCGAGCATTATTAACTTTAGTAGAGACAGTATAGGTCTTCAATTCTTTTGCAGGTTTCAACATAGCAATAATTTCCGCTGGACTTTTCTTTGGATCTGGGTGCAACCAATTCTGTAGGGGGCAATAATCAAACTAATAGAATCAACAAGATAATAGGCAGAAAAGAAGAGACGCCGAGAGAATTGAGGAAAGTTGTAAAAAGGAGTTGTGTAATTTGATGATAGGAAGAAAATGCCTTTTCATGTCATTACAGTTAGTTCCAATTCCCTCCTCATTACTTACTTGTACTTGTTCTGGAGTCTCCAGGATAGCGGGCATGCGGCAGTGAAGCCAGGAAAGGGTCTCATTCGATTCCATCGTGATCACCGTGTAATTGTACACATCCTCTCCCTGCATGAAAACACAAGTCAGCAACTCATTAATTGCCAGTAGAGTTTAATTATGGATGGAGCGAGGATTATCATCGCATTACATTAATTAAGGTTGGTGTGACTTTCTCCAGTTCCGGGAAATATCCCTCTCCAGCAGATAGCAAATAATTGGATCTGTAATTGATCAAAATGGAAAAATGACACCAACAGAAAAACTGTTTATGAGGCTCGCAACCCTTGAACATTTTCAAAATTTTCATCAGAAAGGCAGTAAAACATGTCGCACCTTTCTATGTGACTAAAATAAAAAGGAACGAAAAGCTTTTTTGCATCTAAAACATCTGGTAGCATTTCAGATGAAAATTTTGAAAGTGTGAGAGCCTTGTGAGCCTCCACTTTTAGATGTTTTTGCTGCAAAATAGCCTTTCGCACCTTTTTATTTGAGTCACAAAAGGTACACTACGTTTTTCTTCGCTTCAGATAAAAACTTTGAAAATTTTAGAGCCATGTGAGCCTCCTGAAAAGTTTATCTATCGATTTCAATTAACTTTTCCCATTTTCATCTACATATCGATTTATTTGTTATCTGGTGGATTGGAAAACAGGCAGAGCTCGACTATAAGTCACACCAACCTTAACGTAAGTAATGCGATAAGCGTGTAAATGGCAGATATGCTCCCTCACGCACTCTTCACAAAATGGTCACAGCAGGAGTCATAATAATATACTCATTCCATTCCATAATAATTATTAATCGGAGTATTAACCTCAGGAGATTTCCAAATGTCATAGAGTCCGGCCATCATGAGTATTTTGGGACCAGTCCAACCTTTTTCTTCTGTCCATTCCTTACACGCTGAATCCCAAACAGAATCCTCGCTAATTTTCATCCCAATTTCATCAGCAGAGTTACTTTCGTCTTGAGGCATGTATATAAAATAAGGTTGTTTCGTCGCTTTTGGGTCGGCGCCAACCGTCTTCCACTCATAAAAGCCCTGAGCCAGAACTACGCAAAAGTTTTTCTTGTTCAAAGATTTCTTATACAGCTTCGACTCCAGCAATCCTTCCAACCGGCAATTATTCGTACTCATCTTGTGATTAGTAGCATTGCCCTATTATTGTACGAAAAATAAAAGTAAAACATTAACTGGAGCAATAAACATGAAGCGAAAGAAAAAAAATAGGTCCTTGACCCAAAATTCCTAATTGCTTACTCGATTACTCTTTTTACATAAAAAGATTAGCGTATAACTGGAACTAGCTCACTCGGGTGAATAATTGTTTCACCAATAATAAATGTTCCAAGTTTGAATGAATTAATCCATTTTTTCTATTTTTGTCTGTGCAACAATAAATGAGTTATTGGAAAATTGAGGAAAAAATTTAGATATAAATAAATTGAGAAAATGAGGAGATTTGGATAGAAATGAACTTAGAAAATGAGGAAAGGATAGAAAATTAAATGAACTGAGAAAATGTGGATATAAATGAATTGAGGGCATGAGGTGATTTGGATAGCAATGAATTGACATGTAGGGTGACGCAATCCTTGATTTCGAAAATTACGAGTAAATAAGTGTAAATTATACGTAAGTTTTGTTTTCTGGGTCAAATTGAAAAAATACAACAATAGTTCACCCCAGGGGGTTTTATTATATCGAGGGGGTGAACTAATTCCAGTTCTACGGTATAAATATTCTCACTTTGTGCCAAGACGGTATCATTCCCCATAACATTGGCTGCACGACGAGTTGCTGTGATTTGGGCTCGTTGAATAAAATAGGAGTGAATTTCGTCGGCGGAATATTTGCAGACGGGTAATATTGAGAGGATGAAGATGTGCTATCTTTCCCATCTGCTGCGGGATGTTCTTTCCATTGCGGTTTGGTGAAAGCATTCTTGGAGCTGTCGTAGTATGAGCATGAATGGCAAATGACATCAGGTGCTAACGTGCTGCATGTTTTTGTTTCACCGCATCAGGAGAATAGGGCACGGACACGCGTCCCCGGAAAATAAATAAACATTACATAAATTACTACTTTCCCTACATTCCCATTCCCAATCATCCATTAAAGACTAAATAAACAATTCCAATAAGTAATAAAAAAGCATGACTGCTGAAAATTAAATGTAATTCCGTACCATGCAGTTCGACCGCACATTTCCGATTCTTGTTTATTAACTCAGTTGGCTTTGGCTGCTTGCTGCTGCTGGCACGGCAGAGACAGATCTATAGACAGATAGATTTTTGCCTTATGGATTTTCGACGGTGGACAAAGGAAAAGGCAATCTGTAAGCACAGGATATCAGATTCCTAGCTCTATGCCGCTCTAATACCCTTTGACAGGCATACAATAGAATTACTGGCAGGCACACGGAGTGGGACCAATTCACCGACCTCAAACAACACTCTTCTATCATACTAAAATACTTTATATAAGAATCTCTCTTATTTATTATAAGTTTCAGGACATTTACACACATCGCCCAAGTGTAGTCGTCCTAGGTCAAATACTTTTGATTTAGAAATTTTCCTTCAACGTAATTATCCTACTTACCTAGGTATAAGGGTGACTCCCCCCTCAATGGGCATTGTGAGAGTACTCAAACCAAAGTATTAGCAGAAACCGTTCACAGCTCACAATATTTCACCGAACGCTACGAAACTTTCCTCGAAAATCGAATTTTATTATCTAGAGCACCCGAAGGCCAAAAGTATTTGTTTTGAGTCGGAATGCAGTGGCCGACAAGTAAATCCGATTTTTAGGAAAATTTCGTAGCGTTATGTGAAAAATTGTGAGCTGTGGAAGGTTTCTGGCGTAAATAATAAAATAATTCCTTTTTCTACAGATTGGAAATGGTTGTCTTTCTTATAAAAGATTTATTTGGTGACAAAGGTATGAAAATAATTTGGGTGAGCAGATGATCGAGCTTTTTAATATCTTAGGTCAAAATTCAAAAAGAGAGAAAGTAGTACACGGTGAAAGTGATATGGCAAAGATTTAAAAAGCCACACTGTATTTGTATATCTGGGTATAATTTCTTCTTATTTAACTTGTGTGAAATTCATTTTCGTGTATTTCCGTTCAGTTCTTAATAAAAGCAGGTCCAGAAAATAATCCCCCGTTTGACTTGTCTAGTACAAAAAGTACTTCTAACAAAAAGGTGGCATGTAAAAATAAAAATATCCAGTTACACATACGTAAGGAATATTTCTATCAGGCGATCAGTAAAAAGGTCCGGTTATTATGAGCTAATATTATTATGACGGTCAGGAGCGGGCAGCAGCGGCAGGCAGTCCCCAACTATTTTCCAATTTCGTTCCAATCTTGCAGCAAGATGTTATCTCTGATTCTGATGAAAAAAACGGGCTGTTCGTGCTCTACTTCAGTCCAACAAGCTATCTCTAATATCCACAATAAAAATACATATTTATTACGTGCTCAATGCTTTTTAAATAAACCATTGTAAAACGGATATAATACAGAGTAGCGTTAGAAAACAAAGGTAACCTTGCCCTATTGAGCTAATGAACATACTGCATGCTACTTATATTGATCACTATATAGTAGTATAGGGTTCTAAAGAAATATCTCGGTCCGTTTTTGTCATGACATTATAGAATGACCTCTTTGACCTTGACCTATAGTGACCTCATTTTCATGTTTACTCCTTTTTAGACAGCATAGTAGTTTTGTACAAAATTTGAACTGTGTATCTCAATGCGTTCATAACATGACCTCATAGGTTGACCCAGTTGACCTTATCGCAGTGACCCTAGTTTTAAACTCAGTGGTCCTATTGACGTCTATATAGAGTCTAGATGACATGACACAGCAAATGTCTACTTCAATCAGTTTTAAAGTTATCGTGCCCAACAAAGGACAGACAGACAGACAGATACTACAGGGCATTCCTATGTATAGCAGCTACACTACTCTGAATAAATTAAGCCGTATATATTGCAGGATTAGATGGTATTTATTAGGAAAGGGCTCTTCCAGGAACATAATGTCTCCAGAATGGGCTTTAAAATCCCGATCCAGTTAAAGAACTTTATAAGTAAGATCAGTTTTATTAGATATAAAGCAGGAAAGTTTTAGGATGGAGGAAAAGTTCATTTATTAAAAAGGAGATCCTTTTTCTAGTATCGTAATATTCTGCTCCAGATAATATGAGACTCTCAGTCTGTTGCTAAAATTATGGCTAGGAAATAAGTAGATACAAATAAGCTCTTTTATTT
Source organism: Tomocerus nigrus (assembly GCA_019776505.1). Classification (NCBI taxonomy): domain Eukaryota; kingdom Metazoa; phylum Arthropoda; class Collembola; order Entomobryomorpha; family Tomoceridae; genus Tomocerus; species Tomocerus nigrus. The sequence continues at coordinate 22,226 of JABASI010001084.1, forward strand.
ATGGACTTTTTTATGACTTTCCATCCATCCATCTACTCAACTTGGTAATTTGGTAATGCATGCTCTGCTTGAATTTCCGTAGTGCACTGTGCATACTTAACTTTCCTTCCTCCACATACACATGTTCATGTTCATTCATTACATCATACCAAGAACACACTTTTTATTCATACCCACTACCTACCAACATATTATAATTATCAAAAAGTAGAAAAGAAATAAAGCCCAGCGAGCTGGAGACCTGGAGATAAATTAAAAAGCTAACTCACGGAGATTTATGTAGGTTATCTACCCCGACTGACTAGACAGAACGAAACGAAACTTACATACATATCCTTAATAGCACACGCACTATATACGAATCTACTATTTAGTTCATTTATGGGAATAGCCCCTCAGTCTGTCTGTTTGTCCTTCTGCCGTTACATAGTTTACATGCGATACCTCACAAACGGTTATTTAAGATATTTCATTCAAAAGTTTGTGTTCTTGAGGTCCAAAAGGAGGTGTCATTGGTAAATTGGGTCAATCTGATCTCACCTTGACCTTTACAGGGTGTACATTACACGGTAGGTGACATTTACCTGTGTAACTACTAATCGCGCGTCGCGGTGATGTCAAAGTCAAAACCCGTGTAACCGCTATACAGGTATTTTGGTGGTGTCAAATTTACCCGTTTAACCACTATATAGTAATGGTACCACTATGTGGTAATCTCAAAAATGTAATTCAAATGTAAATCCTATTTTGCCTTTCCCGCTCCTTTTTTACAGTAGTTTTTACAATGGTTTATTTTGAAATGAAGAGATAGCTAAAACCGGTTTCACTAAAACATTGAGTGAAACGAAAGCAAGTATGTATATCCAGTATCCTGTATATCTAATATAGGGTTACCCATACATATCCTATTATAACGTCGTGGTTTTTTACTTTCTGTTTTTGTTTATGACAGTAAAGAAAGCAAACAGGGTACGAAAAATCAGAATAAGCTTTTTTTTTTTAAAAAAAAACTATGCTTTTTAATTTTAATGCTATTTCCCAGTCAATATGCAAATTTAAAAAGAGGTTTCTCTCAAATAATTATTATTATTTCAAATGGATAAAAATACAAAATAGTCAAAAATCCTTTGAAAATGTAAAGACGAATCTAAGAATATAGCCAATAGCCCATATTGACTTGACACATTTTTTAATTTATTTACGGCACTAGGTCAAAGAAAGTCAATAATTGATAATTTTATAGGAAAAACAGAAAATAATGGAAAATATTTCAGAAAAAGTATTAATTCCCAAGTGAAAACAAATCTCATAGCGTCCTGCTTAAGAAAGACATAATTACTAAGATATTTTATATTTTAGAGAATTTTGGTCTTTTGGAAGATAAAAGCGAAAAAAGAGCATTTTTCAGATACAAAAGTATAAAAAAGGTGTTGCTCGTTCCCTGAAAGCTAAGCGTAGTTAAATAAGTAGGGATTATTGGTGCATTCTTGGTGGAAAGAAAGTAATGGTGTGGGTAGCTATAGCGGAGTTGTACATGCATAGAACATGAGATTACATTTGCTATTAGAATTTAGCGAACCGTTGCCGTTCGGGTTGTTTACTAGAGGATTTCTCCGGTGTCTGAGTTAGATATAAGAAGGAGGAGGAGGTCGTCGTCATCGTCGGAATGAAAGTAAAAAGTAGAGTTAGATTGTAAGGGAGAAGACACTCACCCCGGAGCAGAGTATTATATCCTCAACTAGAGTAACTGTAACTGTAACAGTCTTTGTTGGTGTAGTTGTGTGTAGGGAGGATCTAAGTTACGATAGAGCACTTGCACGTGCTCTATGCTAACCGGTTACCATGGATCATCGAATTATTCAGGGTAGCATAGCTGCTATGTATAGTAATGTCTAGTCTGTCTGTCCCTGGAAGCGATAACTTTTGAACGGATTGACGTACATCGTTTAAATTTTCTATGCGTCATCTATAGGTCCATTGAACCACTGAGTTTAAAAATGGGGTCACTAGGACAGGGTCAACTGGGTCGTTTTGGGGTCATATCATTAGCGCATTGAGATACACGGTTCAAATTTTGTACAGGTACTGCTACTTTCGAAAGAAAAACTAAACTTGAAATTGGGGTCAATGGGTCAAAGTATCTCAATGCATTCATGAGATTATCTCAGAATGAACTAGTTGACCTATTTCCAGTGACCCCATCTTCGAAGTTGTTGAATGGACCTCTACATGACACACAGAAATTGGTAACCATGTATCTCAATTCGTACTAAAGTTATAGCGTCCAGGGACGGACGAACATAGGAGAGACAGACAGATAGGGCATTACTATATACAGAGCAGCTAAGCTACACTGAATAATGTGATGCTTTATGGTAACTTGGTAAGAGGACGTGCAGGTGCTCTATGGTACCTGGAGTGTAGGGAGGGAGAGAAAGAGAAGAATTCGGAGTTTCAGCTAGAAGGACTGAGGCAAGACTAGGAGGAAGTAGGCGGAAGGCAGGCGGGCAGGCAGCCGGCGGAGAGAGAGAGTGGACACATCGATCGATACTTTCGATTGAATAAATGATAGTAAAAGCCGCATTGCTCGCCTTCCGAATTTCCTTTAAGAGTATAGCACACTACGGACGCGGGCCTTAATATTAACGTACAATCACCACCATCCACTGTTCTTCGTATTTAATTCCAGTATGTGCCTACCTTATTCCCACACTCACACCAAGCACTCTCCTTCCTAAACGGCCCTGTCCTGTTGTGATGTGAATATGCCTACATAAATACGACGACACATGCACACCGTTAGTCAGCGCAAACAAATAACAAGAAGTTGAAGGCAGTCTACCTTTTCCCAATTTTATTATTATTTAGCACCAACCAAGAAGGAGCTACCTTGTATGTATGTACCTTTATATGATACACACTTTATAAATAAGTCCGTGTCTATTACATCATACACAACACATGTACGTATATGTAGCTGGAGGGAAAGGAATTATAGCAGAAGGGATTTATTTCTCAGTCTGCACACAAGAAGGAAAACAAAATGCCCTTAAAAGGTACATACACATGTTACAGGACCTTTACATACAACACTAATAGTCGTCGTCCTGGGCCTTTTTCTTATTTCGATCTAAATACCCAATTAAATTCTGCATGGAAATGTATACGAAGGTGTCACTCTGGGCAATTATCTCACTACGCCCCATCGATATGTAAAAAAGCCTTTATGCGATGTTGCGACCAGTTTTCCAAATGGCTCCTGCGGCTCCTCCCATTTTTCAACTTGAATGCACTTAAAAGTTACATACACGTTACAGAATCTTTGCATACAAACAACACAATTGTCCGAGGCCTTTTCCACAACCTAAATACTCAATCAAAATCTGTATCAAAAATACGAAGATGTCACTCTGGGTAATATCACACTACACCCCAGTGAAATTGGAAAATTGATTTTAAAAGCCTTTATGCAATGTTTTGACCATAGTTTTCCAACTGTCTCCTGCCATTTTTCAAGTACACCTTCCTTTATACTCTAAAACCATACAAAGGGATGATTCTTGAACTTCAAATGAAAACTTAAACTGAAATGAAAATGAACTTCAAAAAAAAAACCTTAATTTAGAAATGTATTCTCCATAGTTATGTGTATAAAGATCCTGTAACACGCGTATAGGTAGAGTATGTATATTTGGGCATTAAAAGGTGGGTTACCTTTGAGCAAATTCAAGTCTGCATACCTACTTGCATACTGTGTGTGTATGTATGTAGTATGTACATAATATTATGAGCAATAATAGTTTATGTTATATCTGTACAGATATAGCCGTGTATTATGCATGTATGGGTAAAATCATAAAATGTCCGTATTATGTCATATAGGTGGTTGAACAGTGGTCGTTGCGTTCTAGCTCCTCTCTCATAATAAAGAAAACTGGAGTAGGTAGGTTGTAGGTAGTAGTAGGTAGATATAATAATAAAATGGAAAAGAGAGTATAATAGGGTAGTCACATTGTAATACAAGTAGCTACATGCACACATAGCGTTCTAGTTCTAATAAGTTAGAAGTTTAGACGCTTATAGAAGAGACGACTTAAAGAATGGAATTATAGAGCGAAGGAAAAGAGGGGAAATATATTTTGGCTCTTTTATTCTGTGGAAGTAGGAAGGAATCGTTTGGCTACAGATATTATTGTCCATATCCCGAGACTGCGACTATATAAACTCAACTGCTCCATATACGACGAAGAATAAGAAGAGAGCTGTAAAATTCTCATGCATTTAAAGTCGTACAATTCAAACTCACATCACATCAGCTCCCAATTCACGACACTCTTTTCTTCTTTTATTTTCGAGGTAGGTACAGTAGGTAGTAGATCAAGGCTCGTGGACTCTTGTTACCTTGGAGAAGTGGGAGAAGGTAAGTCCGTCCTGGAATTTCGAAATTATCACTTTTTCTCCACTGGCGACAAAAATTTTAAAAAGTGAAATAATTTCCAAACTCCCGGACGGACTTACCTTCTCCCACTTCTCCATGGTAGCAAGAGTCCACGAGCCTTGGTAGTAGGTAGTAGGCAGCTTTATTATAAATAGGAAAATCTTGCAGACAGGACGAGGACGGAGTTAAAAGGAAAGGAAACCACCCCCAGTCGTCATTTCTCTCTCTCTCTGCACTGCTCACTGCACTACAGTCGGATCTTTATCTATCTCACATGAATTTCTCTCTTTTTAGTTCCCCAAACTCTTTTCTTTCACCCAAACTCATTTCTTTATTATTGTGTGTCGCCTAGCTCGCTCCTCCGCTGGAGAATGCTTACATTTCTATTCTCCTCTGACTAAAAAGCAAAAAGTGAAGACTGTCAACTGCTCTTCTTCCAGCAAAACTACTTCTCTCTCTCTTTGTTTCTCCACATTCCTTCCTCCTCCATTCTATCTAAACTGTGAACAAAAACTTTTCCTATACCAAATGCAAAAAAAAACTCCTTGTTTCCTATAATCCTATAAACAACAATAACGGTCGAAAAAATGTCGAGCAAAAATATTTCTACGGTGTTTTTATAGGGCTACATCTGAAAAAATCAGGAATTTGATCGAATTTAAAAAAATAAAAGCATTTAAAAATATTTCGCTTGATTCTAAGCAATTTTCGCTCAATTTTTGGTCAAAAATGCATTAAACACGCGTTAATGACTGTAGAAATGTAAAAATATCAACTGTTCATAAGAAAATAATTTTAAAGAATTAAAAGACTTTCAACGAAGTTGGGGAAATTTTTTGAGGATACCCTATATAAATAGTAAGAAAAAGTAATTTGCTATGTTTATGTGTATATGAATGGGAGAGAGAGAGAGAGATAAATAGAAAGCTGGAGAGTTTACTCCAGTTCAGATGCTGTGAGTATTTGAGTGTTGTTGGTCGGATCGTTGGATCTATTTGTGCCTCCTGCTCCAGACAGAGTGTAAACGAAGTGTATAGAGACAAGAGCCCAGTGAACTTATTTCTGGGATCTAATCTGCTCCTTTTATTTACTCTCCTTCTCCTCGTCCTCTCCAGACTCTCTCTCTCTCTGCTCATTCCACTTCTATCTCTCCTCCCATGCACACCAAAAACTGGAGTCGGTGGTGGTAGTGGTGGCTGGAGCTTTGTTCTCCTGCTCCGTCCGTTCTTTTGTTATTGTCCGTGTCCTTAGTGCATGTGGAATTCTCTGCTGAAAGTTTCGTGGTGGCTGTTGTTGTCATAAAATCCTACATCCTACCCCACCACCATCGAATATACAAGAATCCAGAGCACACTAGAATAATTTTCGTTTCCAGAAGAGCTAATCCCAAGTTCACACTTTGTTCATTGTCATTTAGATCCTGGTGTGTTGTTGTGAGTTGTGAGAGTGTGGTGCGAGGGAAAAGGCATGGAACTTTATAAGCCATTCATAATCATTCACCCCAGTCGACCCTATTCAAACACTAACTAATAAATACTGTAGCAAACTATATACAAATCTATTTCCCTCTTCGTGGGTTCCAGAGTTACAACTGTTATACAAGGGAGATACAACTGAAAGACGAGACGGAACATTAACAAACAAAA
>JABASI010001085.1:0-28309 GCA_019776505.1 Tomocerus nigrus
GAGAAGCAGATTTCTGCTACCTGGGATAAGCAACCAACTGCGAATTGAAGGAGTGGAAACCAACTGCTAGGAAGAAATTTCTGCCTACTTGTCTGCCACTGATATTCGTAAAAACTACATACACACAACTAGATATTTATTAAATAAATTCCAAATAATTCGTGGCGGGATTGTTGAATTGTTGGTTAAAAAAAATGAGTGAAACGGAATTTTGTGAGAAACTACTTTTATTGTAGTGTACATTCTGAAATGGTTCTGTCAAAATGTTTTCTTTCCTTCCGTATTTTCTAAAAACAGCCAGATTAGTCCGATATAGCATAAATAAATAAATAGACATAAGACTATATAATATATTTATATACTTTAAAGCAGTAATAATTTTCATCTTACACTTACTTTCTTGTCTATAGGTTGCTTCAATATCTGAAAAATGTCTTACGAAAAGAAATATCAGCCTTATTCATATTCGAAAGAAAGAAATGCGAATAATACTCCATATACGTTGGCCAAAAATGAAAGTCTAATGGAATGTCCGTATGACAAAAATCACCAAGTTTTGGACACAAGAGCCGCTGCTCATTTTCTTAAGTGTTACCAGCAGCATGTGAAGCGAAGAAATGAGGCTCGTCTTCCTCCCGAATTCAAAATTTGCGACTACTCGAGGCTGCATCATGTCCCTGTGGAATGTTTCCAAAATCATCTGAAGACCTGCCCTGAGAAGCAAGAAATGTTAGAAGAGGAATTTGAAATCGATTTATCAGTGGCTCCAAAATTTCATTTGGAACCCGCAGTACCACCTGTCAAGAAGCCCATCAAAAAGGAATACAATAGCGATAAATGGGACTTTAACCAGGATGTACCCGATGATGCGACTCTTGATTCTGATTTGGAGGACAAAGCTGCAGACGAGGAGAATGAGAATGAATGGAAAATTCGTAATCCTCGACGAAAATATGATTTCAAATTGAGAGAGAAACAGATGGCTCAATTAAGACAACCTATTGGGTTGACTAAAAGTGAGAAAAAGGAACGTATGGAAAAAGTTTGGGAGAACCGTAGGCCGGATCTGAAAGATGACGAATGGGCTTAAGATATATTGATGAAAAGCGCTGGTAATTTGTTCTTAATCATCCACTCTATACTAATGTACACCATTTATTATTATGCATTATGAATTATGAACTTAAACCCATGCAATTAGCGATATATGGTACATGACTATTGACGTACAATAATAAACCATAATTTGTGATTTTCTTTTCTATGATCTATGAATTATAATTTTGTCTTCAGAAATAAAAGGAAAAAAATTGCAATCGTTCATAATTATTAAAGCTTGGAATTTATTTCTGTTATTTCGTATTAACAAACTACGTGTGAAAGTGGCACTAAGTTTTTTCCATTTTAGAAAGATCATCTTTAAACCAGTCTTGTGTGGATAGTGTCAATCATTACGCCCAGTAAAAATGGTAACAACGTGAAAATACCTTAAATATACTAAACCTTCTATTCGAGACATATTATTATTATAGGTACTCGTATATAGTAACTTACATATAAAATATTATCCTTGTGTTGCATTTTTCATTTGGTTATAGTTATGTTTGGGCATTTTATCAGGTAATTGCAAATTGTAATCCACCTTTGCAATTTTTGCTGCTCCATAAAACAAACTGGTATATATATATGGTATTGCTTGCAGACGGTCCAAAGTTGAATCAAAGTTGATTCTCCCAAGAAAAACTGTAAATCTATAATTTGTTGTTGCAAGTTGAGAGTCTTATGCTATGAAATAATGAAATATGTATAGTTATTATATGCATATGGTGCACTGTGGTTTGTGGTAGGGATATAATTAAGTAGGTGCACTTTTGTGCATAGTAAAGATATGCACTAGTAATTCTGAGCCAAAAAGTACGTATAATATCAGTAATGAGAAAAAAGTATCTTATCGAACATAGAATTAAAATGTGCCTCGCCTACCTATACGTACCCTACTCACTCGTCTTCAACTCTTCATGTCAGTCAAGCAAAGAATGGCAGATTTAAGTCATTGAATGGACAATGCGTTTGGACGAGATGAAACAACAACAACAACAACAACAACAACAACAAATCGAATTACCTACTTTGAAACATTTACGGAGATCATAACCGGTTGAATGCCTTTTCGCCTTCGTACACACTCACTCGGCATATTAATGTTGAACCCTGAGTGCGCTTCATTTTCACTGTTCATTCACATTCTCCTAGATATTAGTCATTCATTATATGAGATCATGAAGATCATGGGTGGACACGTCTAGAGAGCATACCTACTACTACAATCAGCAAAGTAGTAAATAGTAATAGGAAGCAAGATGTAATTTGTACTGGTAAACTAGTATACGCTATACACCCGAATGGTAATATTATAACCATCACGAATTTGAGTAGTTGTAATTTTTCCAAGTGCTATTATAATTTATAATGTCTGTATGTTACCTACTACCTCCATTTCCCAGCATTTTAAATATCCCCGTTGATGATTAATACGTGTGTCTCTCTTTGTTGGCTGCCCCCAGCCTTTGCCCTAAATTTTCGACGGTATTACCCAGTCTAACTTCTTTAACTTCTCTTCTCACTTATTTTCTGCAAAGGTGGCAAATACTCAGCAGTTGTTTATTCAGTTTTGCAAAGGAAGGAAAGACACACGCACGCATTTCCTTCATGCAATCTTAATTTGCATTAATATTGAAAAATAGTTGCAACTTGCAATCAGTAAATTAGTAGCACCTATACTCTGCTTGTTATCTAAGACACGGCAATGACTTCTTACTATAGATGCATCCTTCAAGATATTATATTCTGAGTTTGCAGTGCAGTTCCATTTAAAATACTTGCATCGCAATCACCTCCTTTTTTTACTACTGGAGATGTCCTTCTGAAAATAATTACTTCCTCCTGTCTATACATTAAGGTAGGTATCTATATTTAAACACACACAAGTGGCACATATGAATATTCAAATTATATTTTAATATCCCATTAATTTATCCTTCCTATAAGATAATCATCACCTATATGTACATAGTGGGCTAAGGCTAATTTATCTGGGATACCTTTCATCGTATACTTTATCTGTATGTGTAAGACACCTGTTCATGCGTAAATGTTGAAAATTGCGTCTTAAGTGTAAGGGGATAATTTATCAGCAGATCAACATGAAATCACAACTGAAAATTAGGACCCCTCGAAAATATAAAGTTTTTTGAAGAATCCTCGATGTAAATTATCATATAGGGGTCTACCACGAAAAAGCACTTGTCACAAAGCACTTATCACTAATATGACGAGCGTTTTTTCAACAATGTTCTAAATGCTAGAGCAAATCATTGCGGTGTAAATACCTGGAATCATCGTGCATCTGATATGCATTGATCAACTCATCTAGCATTTTCAGTTCAATCGAGTTCAATACAAGTGCCATATAAAGCGTCTGCAAAAAAGTTTGTTGATATATCCTGTGTGAGATAGTGAGTGAGTGCAGTTTTGGTTTTGTTCATTCAATTATTTATGTAGTTATTTCTTCGGGCCATGATATGCATGTCATAAGTATTAGCTAAGTGCTCTTGCTAAATAAAAGCTCGAAGTGCAGGACAAACAAGTGTACCTATAGATTTTCCGCAAAAAATTGACAGCGCAACAAAAACCACAGTTGCTAATAAAATTCATACACTGACCTAGTGTAACAATTCGATTATTTTCTAACTAGAACGACCAAGTCATGTTTTCAATCAATTTATTTCCTTTTCAAGAGGTTTTTAGACAGACGTTCGGACTTTTGTTAAAGATATGATAATAACCTTTGTGTTGCTTTTCCAAAGGGAGAAATTCTCTTTGTCACAGTCAGTTAAGCTAACAAGATAAGTAGGTAAAGATCATCATACGAGCACACACGGACACACGTCTCTGTGAATTATTAGAAATTATAATAGGATTCAATTCAATTATAATAGGATGTTTAAATACTATCTAATTACAGAAATTAGACACGTGCAGTTCATTGGGCTATTTAATTCTTCCTTGTAAGTGAGTACCATCATAAGGAACGGTTTTCTATTCAATACTGAACCTCCTCACCTAAGGATATTCAGGAATAATCGATGCGTGGCCTAATCGTCCCAAAATCTGTCCTTTTATTTACACGTCACATTTGTAGACTTATTAATCAACATCGTGATCACCGTGTATCAGCATCTCTGTTAAATTGAAATACATCAGGAGTTATTCATACAGCTAATGCACATTATTTGCATGTTTGTTAATTTTAAACGATTTACATTTCATTAGATATGCAGAGTGAGTATCGACATTTATTTATTTTTGATACTTGCATTGCATTGCACTATTATACCTACTTATTATTTACTCTGAAATTAGTGCTTGCTTTCTCACTTGCAGATTGGAATTTATGAGAGTGACAAACTATTTTCCTCCCTCACTGTGTCTTCTTCTCTCTGTCTAGACACTTGAATTCTCAGGAGAAGATGTGCTAATGAGTAACAGTATTAAATCAATCCTTCCGTTAAATTGTCATATGGATAACCCAATACAAACATGGAGGAAAAAATGGCATCTTCAGCACAGCTTTACATATTACTCTGTGTAGTCAGTTTCGTTCATTCTGTGTCACATCCTAAAGTTGCGGGTGAGTCCTTTCAGATATTTTGTTAAACGATATTCTTTAACACGACAGCTCTATATTTAATTTTTTATTTCTTATTTCCAGGTGATTCCTTTTGCTACGATGAAGACGACCCTTCCGACTGCGGTGAAAATCTCACAAATAATATCTTTAAAATAATTTTACAGACGTAAAACTGAATATATCTCTGTTAATTTTAGGTCCATCGTTTTGGGAAGGTCAATGTAACACTGGAAGGGAACAGTCTCCAGTTGACATAAACTTCAATAGCATTGATTCTATTTTTTATCCTAGGAAAACAATGTTTTCCCTCAGTCAAGATTATTTTCAACAGTTTAATACCTTTTATGCCCATAATGACGGCCACACTTGTAAGTAATAAGATCTCTCGCAAATTTATGCGTAGATGCTTAATTGTTTGCGTGTTTGTAGTCATGAAATGATTGGTGATCGTGGTATAATATTTTTACATGCATTTCCTGTATCCTGTTGCATATTATTCTTGAGCATTTATTAATTTATTACTATGAGAAATCCATCGCTCATTTTTAAATTATGTTATTGCTTTAAGTGATGGTGCAGCTAGACCCTTTGGAGCCAGCATCAAATCTTATTCTTGAAGGAGCTGATTTAGGTAGCTCCTATGTTTTTGCCCAGATGCATTTTCACTGGGGCGAAAGAAACTCGATTGGATCGGAGCATACGGTTCTTGGAAGACGGTCTGTCACGGTCACCTATTCCATTAATTCTCTCGACAATCTTACTGAAATACATTTTAAACCAATATTTACGAACAATTTATTGGGCATAGATATCCAATGGAGGCTCATCTGGTACACTACAAATCTATTTATGGATCTTTCAGTAATGCCATGGAACAAAATGATCGGGAAGCTATTGCCGTCATTGCTGTATTTTTTGAGGTATACTACTATAGAATTGCAGAAATGACCATTTACCGATTAATTACTACATAATTAGTTAATTTACTTTACTATAATATACTCTTGCATATAATTAAAGAATTTAATTAGTCTTAAACTGCAGTTAATAATTAAATGCAATTTTTGCAATTATGTAGACAGGGATTTCTATGGGCCATCACGAAGTGCATATAAATGTTGGTTAAAAAAAGAGAGACGCAATTGTGTTATTGTAATGTCAATTAAAATGAATATGAAGGTCAATGCCAGTCTCGAGGCATTTCAAGTGAGGAATGTATAATGATAGACGGTTTTATCAGTGAAATGAAAAGAGATTTGCATACAAACTGTGTTACATACATTTTAGTACTAATTTCTATGCGGGTGGGTAATTAATTGCAGGCCGCAAATGTTTGAAGACTCTAATTAGATTATATGATGCATGATTTATGATTTTTAGGTCTAATGTGGGTTTAAGAATTATCCTGTCGTGTGTTTATAATTACTGACACATTGTCTTTTGTGTTAAATAGATTAGTAGCATTCCAAATGCGGCGATTAATCCCCTCTTTGATGCTGTGGGATCCCCGCAGTTACGTACCCCAGGGGAACTTATGACTTTTAATATGCCATTAAGAATATCATCGTTCTTTCCATGGAAAATGGATTTTGTACGCTACCTTGGATCATTGACTACACCTACCTGTGATGAAGAAGTTGTTTGGACAGTATTTCGGCATCCTATACCGATTTCTGAGTTCCAAGTAATTATAATTACCATTCAAAAGATTAAACATTAACCTAGACAGTATTACTATACGCAGATGTATGTTTTGAACGCAGATGAACGCATTTCGAAGACTGCGTAACGAAGAGTCACGCCCGTACAATAACTTTCGACCCATTCAACCTATTAATGGGCGACCTATGACATATTTCAGAGCGAAAGGAATCAACTCCTTTTTCCCATCCATAGATCGAATTTGGTCTTCTAAAGGAGGATTCTTCACTTTGTTATCACAAGCGAGAATTGCTCTATTTGACCTTATCTTGAAAACACTTATTACCCCAGCATTCGTCTTGAGTTCATTATCTAATCTTGTACTAAGATTATTCAATTTTATGATTCCTATTGTTATTATTTATAAGTAGAAAGTAGAGCAACAAAGATTTGAAATATTAAAAATGTTTAAATATTTTACTGCTGATTAGTTGGTGTTCTGTTTTTAATGGATGCATTACCTTATCCTCCTCTGTATTACTACACACTACTACATACGCTACAATTAGACTATTTCCGTATGAATTCACGATTTATATACCTACATTCTTCTTCATACATCAACAAAGAAAATCACCTAAAATTATGATTATAGTATGACAATAGAAACTGGAATGCTATATATATTTAATTTTTTGAGGAAAACAATATCGTTCGTTGGTTTGTTATTACGTTGTAACAGTTATAAGGTAAGGATACAAATCGGTAGAAACAAGAATTTAAATTCGAATGGAGTAATTTTTTTGGCTAAGCCTTTCTGGAAGCTTCCGCTTGTTCGCCAACAGTGTCTTTTGATGTTCCACTCACTTTAGTTCTCACACCACCTCCAGGTGCACCTGAAAATGATGGAAAAGGATAACCTCCAGGATTATTGGGGTCAAATTCACCAGCCTGCAAGTTAACAATAATAAATATGCTTATAAACTAATTGGATTATTTTATATGCTTAGATTTTATATAAACAAATCCGTTATTATTTATCTCTGCATTGCATTGCCTGCCGATTAATTACCTCACACACTTTGAGACACGTAAGGACAGTAAGGGCCAAAACAAAAAGAGCTAAAACGGATTTCATTGTGTCGTGGATTTTAGAGAAGAATGTAAATGAATTAATTCTTAGTAATTCTGCTTTTATACAGATTATTATTGCCAACAAATCAATTACACAGCCATCCATAAATGGAGTCCATAGAATAATAACAATTAATTTCATAACGCATTGTTTTGTATGCATAATGTAAGAAATCTCTTTATACAAGGGATAGTTTGCTTAATTTGATGTTTTTAAAGTTGCATTCCCTATAATCACCAATCTCAATGACAAAGTATCCGACGCTACTGCTTTGCCATTAATGTAAATAACTAGTCATTTCATCACCAGTGTAAAATGTATGAGATAAATCGTTTACACGTGTGAACGATAAACCAAATAACCTCCTTCAACTTCAACAAATGACTTCTAATTGCTTTTCCTTATTTAAGTGTCTGTCTGTGTATTTGCCTAAATGCAACTATTCTAATTACCCTGTTATTTTTGATTCCTTGTACTTAGCGATGTAGGAAATATGGATGAAATCGACTTAGAACTGTAGAAGTAACTTTGTCATTTGTTGCAAATTCGCAATAAGGGTTCTGCGGTTCTACTAATTTGGTTATTTAAAAGATGAATGGTTAAAGGGAAACAAAATACAGGATCACTAGACCTTTCTGAAATTATGCATTCCTCATACTCATAAATGACAGTGAATTGTTTTCTGTAAATATTTATCCATACAGTCATGTACCTTATGTAAAGCAAAATGTCCGGGTTGAATGACCTACATATAAAGATAGAAGTTATAGGAATGCCTCGCAACATTGCATGACCTTCCCCCCTTTAGTTCTCTTTATATGTTACATATGCTGCGGTTCGAAACACTTCTATACATTTTTCTTAAGACTATGGTAAGATCCGGATATTGTTAAGAAATACATTTCAAGATGATAACATTATGGTGATAGTCAATAATGTGATCAATGTGATTCATGTGATCATAGAAATCAAATATAGTCACAAAAATAAATTTTTATTGAAGGCTAAAAATTCATTAGGGACCATCGCAATATTTTCAGTAAGGTTTTATTCTTCTGCTGGGGCTTCAGCACCCTCCTCGGCGGCAGGTGCCTCAGCGGGTGCCTCTGCAGGAGCTTCTTCCTCCTTTTCCTTATTGTCGCCGCCTCCCATTCCCGGAAAAGGCATTCCTCCCATGCCTGGAATAGGTGGCATTCCCGGCATAAAGCCACCACCACCACCACCACCCTTCTTTTTACCGCCTGCTGCTCCACCTTTTTTCTTCCCACCTCCTCCGGCGGCTCCTTGAACTTTCTTTGACGCCATTGCTGCACCGCTCTTCATCTTGTTAGCCATGATCTTGCCCATACCATTGCCTATCTGCATATGTTCTTGGAATTCGTCGAATCCAAATATACCTCCCTGTAAAATTAAACAGCAAGCTTTGCGTTATTCTATTTTTTTAGCATTTAAATGTTAGTATAATACTTGTGTACACCTTTACCTCACAGGCAGCTATGACGAAGACCAACGCAAACGCCAGGGCTAAACGTAACTTCATGGTAACTTCTAGTATTACCTCAGTATTACCTAAGAAAATCGAAGAGTAATTCAATCAGAATTTACTCTATTTATTTCTGGATCTTTTGGACGAATATGATTGAAAGCTTAAACCAAACGATTTAATCTCGACTGACACCACTTAAATAATTTCATTTCCTACACATTGTTAGCCCGTTTTAGTTCATGAGGGCAAATTTTTACGACTATCTCTGTGTGTGTTTGTAGCGCAATAACCTCAGTCAAGATACACGATTTTCTCTTCGAATTGAGGCTTTTCTCGCAAATCACAAATCGATGAGTTGGTTGGACAAATAAGTCGAACGATTGCACAATATTTTCGCTATCTTTTAAGAATGGAAAAACTAGGAAATATGCATAATAAATAACAAGTGATGACTTTTACACTCTATGTAGAATATCAAAGTAGAAAAAAGCGATTCACAAACATCTATACTGAAAAAAGCTAAATTGTAAAAATAATTTGGAGTGGGTCACGCAGTGGATAATGCTTGATATGTTAACAATAAATAAAATTATCCACTTAATGAAGGAG
Organism: Tomocerus nigrus; assembly: GCA_019776505.1. NCBI lineage: Eukaryota > Metazoa > Arthropoda > Collembola > Entomobryomorpha > Tomoceridae > Tomocerus > Tomocerus nigrus. Next base: position 9,562 of record JABASI010001085.1, read on the forward strand.
AAATGTCAACTAAGGTGCGACCGCTGACCAAATCATAGCCAGAGTGATGCATATAGTCCACTGAAATCATTGATAAGATGTACAATGGAATAAGATGTACAATGGAGCAGTGGTGGGGGTACTCACTAAAGTGTCCAAATATTCTTTCGCTTGACGGTGTAAAATTTTAGATTTTGCTCCCCGATCATAATATACAATTGCGTATTTTGTTTTCCCCAGCTCTTATTCAATATTTTTAAGAATCTATCATTTCATTCGTTGTCCAGAATTTAACCTTTCCTGCGAGACTTTCCAAGTTGTTCATTATTTACGCATTCGATAATAATTTTCCTTTAAACGGGTGGTGATTCTACCTCCTGAGGGCGGGCTTTCGAGAACTCCAATGCGAGGAGATTTTTTAAAACTGCCTACTACACTTCCTAGTCCCTGCTCAGTTTGAAAATTGAACTCGAAAAAAACAGTATTTTTCATTGTGACGTGATTTCATTGTGATTGTGGTGTGATAAGCCATAAAGCGAACCACAATTAAGCCTTAACAGAAAAGCTCGCCTCAGTATATAATAAGTAATTAGGGGATCCTGTGCACACTTTGGTAGCAGCAGGCTTTAGTATTAGTACAGAACTGAATAGCAATCAGAAGTGAAGCGCGTATTGACTTTCCCCATGCAAACACGGTACATAAACTTACTCATCTCTTATTTTCACCTAACTTTAGGTACAGAATAGCGAGACCATGTTTGGAATGGGGTCAGTATTTCTATTTTGTGAGTTAAATTTTAAGGGTACAGGTACGTGCCATTTGTTGTACTTAAATTAGTAAGGGTTCTACTGATTTGGGTTTCCTTATAACAGATTAAAATTAAATGTAATAAACTAAATACTAATAAGTAACTACATATATAAAGACCACCAGGCCTTTCTGAAGTTATGCATTTCTAATATCATAATAAGTGACAGTGAACGTTTTTCTGTAATTGTGAAATAACTGAAGCTATGATATACTATAAGAAGGTCCTGTCTGTATGTGTGCTCCTCTGTCGCTTGGTGTCATATATAACTCATAAAGGGTTTGAGATATTTCATTCAAAAGTGTGTTCTTGGGGTCCGTGCGGAGTCATTATTAGAAAATGGGATGACTCGAATGGCCTTCTGCAATTTAACAGGTTTGTCGCTATTTCTACAGCCGTTTCACAACAGTAGCTACTTCATGGGAATGTTCATTGCGTCTGTCTGATCTGTGTTTTAGTATCTAATTTAAACTTGCAAAAACCATATTCCGCCTTAACCGCTACTTTTTACAGCAGTTTTTACTATGAGTTATTTTATATATATATATAAGATTCATTCACCTTCTGTAAATCTTCAGGTTGAATGTCCCATTAGCATATTATAGGTACGGTTAGGGTTGCTGAATATCTGCTAACTTTTTAATTGTTTATTCCACTCAATGGATATCTTGTGAAAAACATAGATTCGCTTAATAATGGTCTACTAAAGGAGCAAAATTTCATCCCTCTGTATATTATCATGCTGTTTAGATGAAAAAGTTTATTTGACAATTCTGACAAACAATAAGACATGCATTTCGCTTTTCAATTTTCATCCTTGAAAAATATTTTGAAAATGCCAAATGTATGAGTCGTATGGAGTAGCAATTTTGATTTTTGACGGATTTGATTTTTTTGGCTTTAAATAATAAAAGATTACTTACTTAGCATAGTTAGTTAATGTTACTAGTCTAGCCTTTCATTGTGAGCCGATTTCTGTCACTCTTGTATGTGCGTAAAGTATTTTTAGACCAAAACGAAGTGTATAGCTGTGCTGTGGCAATGTGACATAATATGCGAAACAGCCTATACGTATATATAGCAGATGTACCAAATGACAATGCTATATCATATTGTCATGAAATGCTCAAACGGACAGTAAAAAGTGTAATAATCTGATAATATAAATCAAAGGCTCACTAAAAATAATTTTAGTATTTTAAAAAGATAATACCCATTTTCGTCACAAAAATAAGATTTTATTGAAACGAAGAATACCCATAGTACAACATTATAAGGGCCAACGTAATAATTATATTTTCAGTAAGAATTAAGGGTCTATTCTGTTGCGGCTGCTGCTGCAGTTTGAGTCTCGTCGGCTGATGACACAGTGGTGGCATCTGCTGAAGCTTTCTCCTTTGCTTTGTCCCCTCCAGGCATGCCTGGAAAAGATGGCATTCCTCCACCCATTCCTGGCATAGGAGGCATTGGCATTCCTCCTGGCATAGGAGGCATTGGCATTCCTCCTGGCATAGGAAATGGTAGACCATCCATACCGGGGGGCATTGGAAAACCTCCACCACCACCACCCTCCTTTTCTTTTTTCCCGGCTGCTCCGCCTTTTTTCTTCCCCCCTCCTCCTCCTCCTCCTCCGGCTCCTGGAGCTTTCTTTGCCGCCGTTGCTGCACCGTTCTTCATCTTCTCTGCCATGCTCTTGCCCATACCAGCACCCATTTGAATTCCTTCTTGGAATTGGTCAAATCCGAACATACCAGGTGCCGGAGCTGCCTGTATAATTTACCAACATTTTCAAATATCGTGTTATTTTATTTTAGTGTTGTTATTCAAATGTTGTTCAAAGCGTCACCTTACCTCACAGACAGCTATGACGAAGACCACCGTGAAACCCAGGGCTAAAACAAATTTCATGGTACCGTCTTTTTCTCAGAAAATGGAAGAGTAAACCAAAGCCAATCAGAACTGACTCTATTTATACAGAATTCCTTTGGATGCTTTGACGTTTGGAAGGTTAAAAGCGAAATTAATTTGGACTGACATTACAAATAATTTTCTATTGTTTTATATTTAGCCGACATTCCCCTAGTTCACAAACTGAACTTGAATAAAAACATTATTTTTCATAGCACATTATTATTAAAGCCATAAAAAAGTTGTGCCCAAACCTTGACTTTTCTTGCTGTTACCCTTACTGTATGACTTACTATTTTACTACACTTGCATTTTTATAGTTGCGTATTATGACTGGTTTATAATCTATGGATGGGATTTCAATTTCAATGACTTAATTGTGACAAATGCAAACTACGTCATTAAATATGCTCACATGCTAGTATGCCAGCTGTGACACAGACAAAGATAGTCGAAAAGTTAATTTGCATATAATATATCATTGATTTTATTCAAATTATTTCGCAACCAATTTTTATAGCCATATCGGATCGATAAGGATGGGTCTATGTTAAAGACGAAATTGACTACACTATTGTTACGCTATAAAAATTAGAATTATGTGACATACGTCACTTTGGTAGACATACCTTGCCTATATCATACTTAACAGGTAGGTATGAATGTATTATTCTAGACTTGTACTTATCGTTATTACTGCATTTAATCATTCAAGATATCCGAAAGAAATTAGCTCTTTCTTTCATTCACCAATAACCTTCTTTTGCTTTCACATCCGATCCTGGATAACATTAGTTTATGAATAATTAGATTTACTACTGCAAACGATGCTTACACACATCAATCGACTGTCATGTCTTAATTTTGTCACAATATTTTTGTTGTGTATTATAGTTAATTCATCTTTGCACACGATTTCAAAATGTGAGGTTAGGAGTATACAAGTTATGCACATAAGTTACATTATAATATTTTTAATTATTACATGTACATCATTATTATCTCGCTCATCAACCCACACACAAATTATATATAATCTGAATACCACTAAAATAGTTATGTTGCAAATGCAAACAACTGTAGTTAACATTAGGATAATGTAAATTAAATCCTCGAAAAATTACGCGCTAATTGTTTTAATGAGCAATGCAGGGAAGAAAGTTAATTATCCATTACAATAGTACACTACATGAGCATCAATTTAATGTTACTGGACACAAACAAATCATACATACAATCCATCTAGTCGTATTCTCGTATTTATAAATAAGATCATAATAATTACAATTAATTATTACTTTTGAATAGTTCATGTCCAACACAATCAGTCCAGGTGTATTATTGATGCAAATGTATACAATAATGTAGACTCAATCTACGTTAATTCTATAAGGGAGAAAATTATGTCAGCTGACATGCCACTTTCTCTTGCCACACTATAACTATATAGAATTATATTTTCAACAACGTTCACTTCACAAAATGTCGTTCACGTTAGTGAAACCTGTTGTGAATATCCTGGTGAAAGGTCGGTGAAAGTTACTAATGGACTTAACATAAGAAAAGAGAAAGTCGTATGTCAACGGGTATAATTGTCTCTCTGTATGCAACATTTTTGTATATATCATCGGTAACATTTTCTTATTTTCTGTACATAATTACTCACTCTTGTTTGATAATAAAAGTGACAACTGCGCTTTTTATATCTGATAAATAACTGAAGATTTCATTTAAAAGCAAATGTAAATAATAATCAAAGTAAGAAGAGTAAGAACAATTAATATACATTTAGCTATTTTTACAGGGTGATAAAAATGCAGCACATAAATTATAAACCGAAGATCAATATCAATGGAGATTCTACAACAATGTTTTTACAGTAAATTAAAACAGCTTGTAACTGTTGTAACTAATATATTATGATGTATCTACTATGGAATGAAAACTAATTGAATGAATGCTATTATTAGCTAATTGCTATAATATTACTGGATTGTAAATTGTAATTTTGTAAATAAATGTAGACCAGTTCCAGGAAACAAGCAAAAGCATAAATTTAGTCCCAGCCAGCCAGACAAATTGAAATTGCTTGCATAATTTATTTATATAGTGTACTCTATAGTATATAGCAGAATTAACACCATTGCAAAGAGAGACATACTTAATACAATACAGATACTTTTCTAGGTACCTTATGTTTTCAATATCACAGACAATTATTAGTATCTTACGTGACATAATTATAACAAGATATTTAAAAACCGGAACAGCTATAACAGTAACAGAGTTCTAAAGTTCTAACTTCTAATTTTTAATTCAAACTCGTGCTAAACGAAAATGTCCTATTTAAATTACGAGGATCAGGGAAGCTAGACTGTATCTGTAACATTATTATTGAATGTTACTAATTATGATAAAGTTAAGGTTAACAAAAAGTGACTTTAAAATATTCAACAATCAAACAATAAGGCATCATTAAATTCTAATTTACTAATGCACCTGCGGAGTTGAACTGAAGGGTGAAAAGGCAGCTGATTTGTTGATAAACAGCGTTTTGGCTGCTAATATTTCCAGGATACATTTGAAGATGGTATTGTCAGGGGTCTGCACAAGTCTAGGATGATGATACGATCATAAAAATCCCAGAAAGCTGTTAAATGGAAGGCCATATTGGCCATAACAAGAATATATTCCACTAGGGCAAATATCGTGTACACACCCTCTTCGCACTTTTCTTCGTGACGAAAGTAAACAATGAACAATAAAATAGAGCTGACTAGAATGAGTTTGGTCAGCTGTTTTTTGACATAGAGGCTCTTGGATTCTAAATGCGTGACTGGCGTCTTTCTACACCGGGTGAGGAGAACACACAAGATGATCATGTAAAGTTCGGAAGTGACGACAAAAATCGCAAAGCAAATCGCATGAATGAGGAGATTTTGCTTGGACGAGATGAGCGTAAGGCCAATTAGGCCAAGGATTTCGATGACATGCAAAGTGCACGCTAGAAATGCCCACTTGACATGTTGGTTTCCAAGAATTGAGCACAAATAGCGAAAGTACATGGAGGCAAAGAGGAATCTTGGAGATGCATGAATGAAAATGCACAATTTCCACACGAGTTTTGACAATGGGAAATCCCCGACGGCTGCAGACAAGGACGGCAAATAATTTCTAACTCTTCGATTTGTCTTTGTGCACATCGTGTACGTCGCTTTCTCGTAGTCCGTGTACATGGCGTAGGCGACACAAAACAAAAAGGCTCCAAGTGGCAGGGACACGACGATTCGGATCGCATGACGAAACGGCATCCGGAAAATATGCCATGCTCTTGGATACGACGAGGGGTGGATACTACTGCTGCTGTCATAATCCTCATCCGGGTCTTCTGGGTCAGGTTCTGTTAGCAAACGTTGATAGTCCAATGACTCTTTGTCCTTTCTGTCTTGTCCACTCATTTTATTTTCAAAGGATTTTCTCTACACCCGGGCAATTACTATATGAGCTGACAGGACATTCGGTACAAACGTCTTGGACAAAAATAGATTCAATTACCTGAAATAATAACAATCATTTAATTAAAGATGTATATATATTTATTTTCTGAAAAATTAACTAAGATTCCACACTGCACATGCTGAACATTTTTAATTTCCTTGTAAATGTTACGTAATATGTACGTCCCGGCAAAAGTATGTTGCCGGAAGACTATATGATATCAATAATTTCAAGTTGTCTTGCACATAATTCTTACACGGGAATGTTTATAGAAAATAGAAAACTTTTAAAAAATTAATAAATTAACTGTACATGGAAAAATATATAAATAATCTCAAGAGTTATGATAAGGGATAACTAATATCTAAAGATTAAAGAACTAATAAGTAAATAAGAAAGTGAAAGAAAGAATGAGTTTAGCCACTCATTTCAACAGAAAAGTATTGGCTCTTTCATTCAGTCCAGCTTGGCCATGTACAGATATCGTGCATAGCCACCAGCATTCATTTCGTGGCCTAAATATAGTTGAAAGAGCATATATATGTCTATATATATGGACATAGGTACATACATTTCTCTAAATGTCATATGCACACTACTCCCAGTCAGTATACTAAATATATTCACTGTAGTAAGGACATGCGGGATGGAATCCCAATATCTCTGATATATTTTTCAGATATTTACGTCACGAAAGGAACCGAACGTCACTTTGCCAGTGTAAACATGACGAACGGTATAAATCCATCACATGGCCCTACACAATTCCACTTTTGACGGAATACTGCTCTAGCACAGACAGACAACTCTCTCTCTCTCTCTCTCGCTAGATCCTTTGGTTTTTGACTACGGGATATGTTATTATCTCTCTCTACTTATTGCGTATCTGTCCTTGTACTGTACGATTGTACACCTGAGCTTGGCTTAGCTTTCAATTTTAAATTGCTCAATGAGTAAATAATGCCATCGTGCATAGCTAATTCATGTTAACTGTTTCGTAATGCAAACAAAGATAAAAACTTTCTTTCTAGGGTAGGTATCTAACAAAAATTCCCATTTTCCCAAATTATGCATTCATTTACAACGTACGGGTGAATAACTCAACTATTCTACGTACATAATACATACAGCCATTAAAACTAAAACTAAAGTAGTCTAATTAACATAAATTTTACATTTAAAGATTTTAAAAATGGAGATGTACTTCAATGTAACATTATATTATTACTTAGGTAGATACATCCATAATCCATAATACATATCTATAATCATAAGTCAATCTCAAGTCCCAAAATAATTGCCAAGTAATGACGCAACAACCATTTGGCGATAATAATTTTTGTCTGTTGAAATGGATCCAGAATTGAAACTCGGTTCTGGTTCTAAATGCGTCACCTTAAGTCACCTACGTACAGCAATTATTTTCTTCTGTCATTCAATTATAGTAGTATAGCCTATTATTAACATGTAGCAGAGGCGTATAATAAATTTTGACGATGCCTTTGTACAATTTGTTTTGGCTTTGCTATGCTATCCCTTACTATATTACTGTCTGAAAGTTTATTTTCCTAATATCAACTGAACAATGGAAATATTCACAATTCATAATAAACAATTAACAGCGAATAATATTATGATCAGTTGATCCCTAAACGATACTTGTACTAGTCGATGAAATGCAAAATGCATGGCAAATCCGCCAAGTTAAAATTGTGTAACTTTTTTAAACCCACTAAATGAATGCTATAAATATGAAAGTGACGGGATAATTTAGTATTTTAGCATGTACATGCGATAATATACATAAAAGGTAAAAGGTAAGATTACCTTATCACATTTTGACAAACGTTGAAAATGTTTAGACTGAACTTAATCTTCTGCGAGAGTTGACTGAGTATAAACAGAGTAAACTTGTATGGAATGTTGGTAAATCTGGAGTTCGTGCTTGATAGGCTAAAAGGAGCTGCTATTATGGTTGTATTTTGTAGTGAAACTGCACCGCGTGTATAGAATCAATCTGTAAAATAGAGCAAAAATTATTTGCACGTCAAACATTCGAGTTTGTTTGAGCAGATTCCCATAGTCAGTAGAATAATAAGTCGCGATCACGAGTCTATTTATTATTACGACGCGAGAGCGAGGATATTTACTGTGTGTAAGAGAGTCAGGAGTTGTGTTACAGTTTTATAGAAAAAGAAATGAGAGCGGATATCTCAGTAGTCTTGTCTTGTATGTCAATCACTAATAATAAAGGAATTATTCAGGTTGATAGAGGTGGTAGTAGAAGTGTACAACTCTAGAAGGCTAGTATAAGGAATAATGTGGGAGAGAGAAAATTGTGTCGGGAGAGTCATGTAAAAACTTTGCATAAATGTAGGCTGATTGTTTAACTGAATTTTAGTTGTTCACGTGTGTACAGCATAATAGGATTTAGCCTGTTAGGGCTCTGTCACTGGGAATTTATTTGCCAACGAATCCCAATCGCAAAATCGCACAAAGGTAACACTGTTCCTGAGAAGGAGAAGTCGAGCGAAGAAGACGGGGACTGTATAAGCAGGCGCCGACATACACTCCCGTTATCCCGTTTCCTTTCGATCCCGTAAAACCGAACTTGCTAACTATATCAATGCCAAGTTAAGCTAAGCTCTTCTGTATACTCGCACAACTGCCTGAACTGCCTACTCCGAAAAGACGACGGAATATAAGAGAAAACTTAAGTAAATAACATTGCTAAATATATTTGAGTGTTCTTTATACGAGGACATTATCCTCTTGTCACCCTCCTAACTCTAACGTCTCTAACCCAACGAAATCTCGCCAATTTCCAACAACAAAAACAACAGTCCAAGAGCCAGCAAATCACAAGAGAGAGAGTTTACGTGTCTGATTGTTTTCCCTTTATGTCCCTTCTGTTTGTTGATTTCATTTCTTCTTCCATTTCCACTTGCTCTGTTTGATTTATTTCTATTTAGTCAATTTATGTCGTCCTATTCATGTGATATCTATGTGCACCCTACTAATAATAGTTTCTTTAACTCTACAAAGTCAAAACTCCATAATCCTCTCAGGAATTCCAAATCCAATCCACTCACTTATTCAACTGTAAACAAACAGCAGTCTTCACTAGTCCTCCAGATTTTCAATACTCTTGCCAACTGTTTACTTGCCGCTAACTCTCCTTGTTCTTCTTCCTTTCCTACGGTCGGCTTTATAGTGTCACTCTGCAATCTGGAATATTGTTCCAACGATGATGTCAAGATTATCCTTCCAAAATATCCACAGAGATGTTTAGGAAACAAAAGTATCCCAATTTATAGGTCCAGAGTAAATTCTTAGTCCATCTAAAAATATGTAAACGTAAATTAAATTATAGTACAACACATTGCTTAGGTCTACTTTCTCTTCTGAGGCACTTAATTCGTAAAATATTAAATATGCAAGGTTTTCAAAGATATTTTCTTCGATATAATCTGTGTGCGTTCTTATATCCCTATTCATCCAATGTAATAATTAATCCTCATTTATATTCTGACGATTTAAGACTATCATGCTAAATCTCCACAATAAAGTAGTAAAAATAGGATACCTATTGCAACTGTATTAAGTTAATACGTTTCAATTGTGGTAATCTTGAGAATTTAAGACCCTCCTCACCTTTTTAGTTGTTATTGTTGTCGAGTAGGAAAGTCTTGAGCAGATTAGGAAACTGTATTTGTGTGGTCTTGTGAATTATTATGAGAGGATATTTTTAAAGCTATCTTTATGATAACGAAAATATAACAGAATGCAATTTAATTTTCCAGCTGAACATTTGCATACAATGATGGTGTATAATTAAATAATGAATTATTATGAGAAGATATTTTTAAAGCTATCTTTATGATAACGAAAATATAACAGAATGCAATTTAATTTTCCAGCTGAACATTTGCATACAATGATGGTGTATAATTAAATAGGCTACCTACTGCAATCTGCAATCACTGTTAGCGGTATTATTAGCAGAGTTGGCGACTTGGCAGATTAACAAATTATTGGTACACTCACAGAAATTGTGTGTATATTTAAACGCGTATAAATATGACTTTGTCAAATGAGCCAGTTTCGGTGTAGTCTAAAATTGTTTAAGTTTCACAAAGAGTCGTAGTATTTGTAAGTAGATTCCTTGAGTTGGCTGCTAGTGGCAGTATTATATAATAGTATAAATTCTTATTATATATTTTGTATATATATGAGGATATATACTTATTACACTAATATCGGATGTTGCTGAGCATTGAACTGCAGTGCGGATTTTCTAGTCGATGTGTCTGCCTAGCCAGCTCCAGTATTGGAATAAAATTCTATAGTTGAGTGTAGTTGCACTATAAGGGTACATTGTTACAATAATATTAGGTTAGATGTTAGATTACGTTACGGAATATATAGAGAAATTCTTTCAGCTACACATGACATAGGCACTAATAATATTTTCGGAGAAGGTATATATGATTATAGCGGGCGGGCGGATGTTGGGGCTTGATAGTTAAACTTCCGCGAAAACGGCAACACATGGTTTCTTAAGACACATAATCCTAGCAGACTCATTTTACATTCTATGATCCTACGTATAAGTGAGTATAAGTACGTAACTACGTAAAAGGAGGCAGTGAGTGGATGAAAAGATGTTTTCTACAGAGAATAATAAACAAGTGCTTAGGTAAATCATTTTATGCTTGCATTCGCGCAAGGAATTTAACCTTATTAAATATTGTCGCATTTATTTTTGATGTGAGCCTTTCATGTTGAATGGAGAGAAAGAATTTTTTCGTGTATTGTAGGAATATAGGGACAGCCGGACAGCTCTTAGGGACATTAGTTTTCTATTGTTGTCGATAAGATGTAAGATAGAGAATGCATGGTGGCGGACGCGAGCGACGTGACTCTTTCAAAGGAAAACGACGAAAATAACTTTGATGTAAGCAATAATAGATTGAATGTGCTCAAGGAAGCTTCTGTACAAAGAAATGGAATACAATAATATAATAGCGGAAAAAGAGCCGAATGTCGATAAGTCACACAAAACAACCTTTCCTATGCTTTTCCCATATCAATTCAACGGAATTCTTTCCGTTTCGCTTGACGGCTGTTGACTTTCTGAGCTTTCACTGTACGCTTAATCGATTTCTTAGCTCCAATTGACCAATTCGCAAAGTCAAGTCAAGTAAAGTGGAGTAGTGAAGAGGAGCCGCAAGAGAAATCATCCAGAATGACTGAATTATTAATCGTCATGCATAAATCATGCAAAATGGAAAGTCCTTCACTTTTCTTTACGACTTGACTTTATGTCTTACAGCTACACCGCTACTGTCTGTTACATTTTAACATAGAAAGGAAAATGCTGCATTAATTATCTGATCGTAGGAAATGCTTACTTTAGACATTTTCCGCTTGAATTTTAACCTTTCTCCTTTCTTGATTTAATATTCTCCTCGCTACATTGATTCCTAAGTAACTATCAGACACGAACATCGTTTCCTTATTGATCTTTGTTCCCAATTCCTTTGTTCATGCTAGCAATTTAATTACTCATGCTATTACGTATAAATTGAATCATAGTCGCCCAAATAATATTAGTCGCCCAATATAATAATATTAGTCGCCCAATATAATGTGGGTACTTGTACTAATAAATACGTTTTCTGCTACAATAACAAAGTAGGTATAGATGTCTACAAATAATATTATTATTGCCTTGATGAGATGAAGTGCTGGTTATCAAAGCCAAATTAAATTAAGTGGAACAAATTCGATTAGCCGTTTGTTTACTTAATTATGTTATGTCGTGTGTGGAATTGCATGGGAGGATGATATCAATTTGCCAACTTACTTTTTCAGAGACCAGATATAATTGGACACCTGTGAAATTGTAATTTGTAAACAGCAAATGCCCTGACTGTCGATATGTATATTTAACGGCATGATAGGATTTTAATGAGCAGGTTGCCTATGGGCGAGGGCGACTATGATGTAAACATTCTCTTACAGTTATACCTACCTGCACTTATGTAAGCTTCAGTTATAAAAACACTGGTTTATCAAAATGATTGTGCTACATGCTAACATATCAGCTACCTGTATAGCGTCAATTTGCACAACTCTACATATTGATATAGGTACTAGGTACCTAAAAAAGTAATAATATACTATATATATACTACTACCTACGTAAGAACTTTTAACTGTACTACACACCTGCTTTTCCTATTTTCGATTTTAATTGGAAATGGAAACATTTGTGCTGTAAGAAACTTAACGTGTACATAAGAGTAAAGGAACAATTCTAACAGACAAAATATTCACGATCAAAATAGCTTTTGATTCTTTTAACATCCAAAAAGACTTGCTTTGTGTTCATTTCCGCAAACGTTATTTATAGCTATATATATTTGCAACCTCGATCTACTAATAATGGTTGTTTTTTTTCTAGTGAAAACTATAGATGAACATTACAAAGAAAATTGGTTCATTGAATTGTGATAAAATTGTCACCTTCAGATGCACGGTATAATTACAGTAATTGCTAAAAGTGTTAGACTTGTCTGATAAATATTATAATACTACATATCATACATATACATTTAGGCATATAAACAAATGCATTTAACATATTATGATACATAAATGTTCACAGATAAAAGAAATGACCATTCAAACAATTGCGTCAATGAGAAATGAACCAGAAATGAACTTTGGGATAATATTATATTTGATAATTCAGTTGCTTTTTCAACATGAGCAACCTTGTGAAGTTATCGAGAGCCATTTACACAGTTGAAGTAGATAAATTAAACAAGGAAGATTTAATTTAGAGATTCATTTCTAAATTAATTTGTTAGTAAATGAAAGCTATGCTGAGTTATTGCTGAGTTATACTCTTGAATACATTTTCCGCCATTAACATGTTGCTGACAGTAATTTTAGTCCTAATATCCTTACCACTACAAATACACATGGTCAATACTAAGAATGGGCCTAATAAAGAACAGGAAGATGGATTCTGTGCACACAGTGCTCTGGAAGACGATGGGGACACTAACATTTGTGACAAAGGTAAATCTAAATATGGAATATTGTTCATTGTAATGCCCCAGTTTTCTCATTGTAATTGCAAATGAAAATTGACTTGAATGGAACAAACTGCCAAGAGATTGGGGTTGGGTATACAAAGGAATTACCACTTGAAAAGTCGATTGACAACAATATAATGTGGGTACTTGTACTAATAGGTCCGTCTACAGTGATCTACATTGTAGGTACCTATAAATTATATTGACTAATTAAAATTTGGAAATGGCATGAATACTCGTAGATATCAAAGAGAGACGAATATCAGTTTTGCAAAATAATTATGCGTTTGCTGACAAGTTAAAAGCACAAAATGCAAATGATATTTTTGAATTTTTGGATAAAAATGAAGATGGATGGCTTGATCAGGTACGCGCTTTAAAAAACTGTGGCGATTTATATCTAACAAAATTATTTCACTGTTTAAACATTTTTTGAATTGTTAAAACAGGAAGAATTTTTGCCTCTTTTGTCTGGAGGAGACATAAGCAAACGTACAAGTGTGCAAATTCAAAATATATACTTCCTTTTCGGTAAACTTAACGATGAGTCCATCGATGTGGACGAATTTAAAAGTTTCTTGGAGAATGGTATAAAAATCATGCAGCCGAAGGAATTCCATACATTTCGATTAAGATTGTTGTCCTGCAATTTGATTTCATATCTTAATGCTAACAACTTGGTAACAATGCTTGAAAAATTCGATGCTGACAAAAATGATGTACTTGACAAGGTGTGTAAAATAAAACTCCTTGCTAAATGTTAAATGTTATAAAATTAGTATACCTTACATTTATTCATTTGTGTTTTATTTTCGTTTGCTACTACAATCAGGACGAACAATTTAATGCAGCGGAAACAATTTTAGGACTTCCCAGAGAAGACATTTCCTGGCAAAATATGTCCATCAGTTTGGAGAAATTGACGAAAAGCTTTAAAGGCATCTTCAATCTATTAAAGTTATAATGATGCTATAATAAAGAAGAGTAATTTATTATTGCTTATGTCTTAGAGGTGCAATATTTGGACCATTCCAAAATATTAAGGTGGACAAATTCTTTAATATTTCATACTCTTAATGCTCACTACGAATCATACTACAAGAATATGCTGATTGGAAGTGATAAGAATGAAGATGGCTACCTGACACTAGTAAAGTTTTCAGAATAATAGAGAATTTGAACTTTTTCAATTGGTTATAACATTCGTTGCCTTTGATCGTCTAAATAATTATGATTTCCTTATGCAACACTTGCAAAAAATAAATGAGGTCATTAGTAATATCCTAATATTTATAAAGGAATACAGATATTCTTTTATTGTATTCCGTTTTAGGTAGAAATCGTTTCAACTTTTTCCTTCTTGGCCTGTGTTGAAAATTGGCCAATTTACGAGCTCATCGCTAGTGACCAAATGAATTTTCTAAAGTCATGCCATGGCCATGAGGATATTACATTAGGTACACATGATTCAAAAACTTGATCAACAATGCATTTCATTTCTACATAAGTGAATGGTGAAATATAACGTATATACTTTTAAAAGAATTTACTTTTATTAGTAAAGATCAGCCAATTAATTTATAAATACTCTTGCTTTTTATCAAAGAACTTCACAAACTCGAAGTTGATATTAATTGGAATGCATTTACGTCAAGAAACTCAGATTCATTTACAGAGACGCATGAAGAACTTTGGAAACTTGCTGACACAGATTCAAATGGATATGTTACTTTGGTAAAAACAACATTATCTGCGCATCAGTAAGCAAATTATATGAATTCGCTTGCATATGAATTCACATATTTCTCACATATTATTATTAGGAAGAGCAAAGTGTACTTCTAAAGGTTTTGGATGCTGATGATTCTAAATTGGAAACAAGAATAGAAGAAATTCTGACTGAAATCGATGGAAATAATGACAAAGTAGCTACCATTCATGAACTTCATCAGTATTTTGAATCTCAACTTTGGAAAAATGATCATTTATCCTCTAATTATGAGAGCTGGCTAAGAAACTTGGAAAATGACGATAATTTAAGAAACAAAGTTCCGACGCATGTTTACCAGATTTTCAAAATATTCGACGAAGACTTAAATGGCAAGATAAACTTTGTAAGCATTAAATAAAAGACATTTGTAAACCTAGTTGCAAATGATGAAACGAAAATAGATCAAGTAATGTTATAATTGTTGTTCTCGTTATCAAGAAAGAACTACGACTCACACGAGAAATTCAAAATTTCTATTTACGGACACTGTGGATTGATTTAATACTCAAGAATATTGATGATGATGGTGATACAAGAATTTCTTTGAAGGAATTTCAGAAACTAAATTCTTTCCGAAAATTCATGCTCCCGAGCGATATATGTCCGGATAGAGAAATTAATGAGAACTACCAACAATTATTTGGTAAAATTGATTTGACTACCGATGGCTATATAAGTAAGGTAAAAAATTACTTTTTAATATGAAACAACAGATTAGATATTTGCAATTACTTGTTATTTTACTTATTTTGGGTAAACAGTTATCTCTAAACGTAAATATTTCATTCAAAGACCAATTTTCACTTTTCGCTGATGTAGGACGAGATGTTTGAAATAGTAAAATTACTTTCAAATGCAAATAATGATGAACATGACCAAAAGGATATTAATGACTATCGATTGTGTGCAATTGAAGAATTACCTGAAGATATTTGCTCATTAATTTGGGTAACGAAACAATTATTTTCAAAAATTCGATACTATTAATCAGCAAATAAAAGTCGGAGCTGATAAGGCTGAATAAAACATTTCAGCACGAATTCTTAAAAGTGATGAAACAGCACGGCAATGAAAAACTTGATTCTGCAGCTGCTGAGAAAGATTTCTTAAGATGGGATACCAATAAAGATAAATGGGTCAATTTTACAGAATACAGTGAGATATTTCAGGAATATGAGCATTGGAGTTTTGACGCTGTTGCGTTCCTGGACTGGTTGAAAATATGGTTAGAAGGGAAACCAGCATATTACACCAAGGAATTTTTAGAAGACTTCAAAAAACAAGACGATAACAACGATGGAATAATATCCAAAGTGAGATTTTTTTAAATAAACCAGTTTATACTATCATATGTCAATTTTTCAGTACATAGTCGTCAATTAAATTGTTTTGTTTCCTTGTTAGGGAGAGATCATTGCAATTCTTCAAAACCATCGTAAAAACTACTACACTGACGAACGAGTAAATGCAAAGTTTTCACGCTCAGATAGAAATGAGGATGGCTCTATTTCTATGGCTGAATATTATCTCCTAACTCTCCTAAAAGTTCGAAGACAATAATATCTAAATATACACAATTGACAAACTCTGAATGGAACAAAGTTTTGTACATGACAATATTATAGTAGAACACAATTATGGATAATGAGACAAATCATTTATTCCTTCCTTGCATGCATGTCATCAATTTCTTGCCGAATTATAGAATAGTCCAGGTTTTACTAATGATTACTGATCAATTCAGTTCACTGGAACATATGCAGCAATTGCTACGAAGAATGATGTTTGACAGGAGTAGTTACCTACTCCAATATCAATTTTCAAAGACGAGTTACTTTGATAACAACTCGATAATTTTAGTTTGCCGTATCATTAGTTTTGCCCATTCTTGTCAATAAGAGTTCTCAACATTATCGACGTCCCATTATCTATCTTGGAGATTATTATAGATCCATTCATGGGCCCGAATTCATTGCTTGCCATCACGACAAAATATTCATAAACCCGGCAACTGCTTTCATCATTTCGGTTTGTCCCAAGAAAGCAAAATGAAAGTAAGGGAAAAGAGAAATAACATACATCAAAGAAAGCAAGAGAAAATCTATAGTAAATTAAACCGTAGGATCCAATACACAACATAACAGAAAAAGTAGGCCAATTAAAATACTGCATGTAATTAAAATGCAGCGTCTACAGATATATATTGGCTAGTTTGTCTTTGTTGGATCTCGCGGTTTACGCTTCATGATTTCCAATTCCAATCAGGTTCTTTGTAAATGAAATGGTTGGTACCTAAAACAATGGTAGATTCGATTCACTCGGTAGATTTTGATAGGTACAGGCTGATAAAGAGGTATAGTTGCGTACCTAATATGAAACGTTTCTTTTCTGAAGAGATTACCATGTCAGGTTCCAAATCAACGCAAAGAATAAGAATCGTTCCGATGGGAAGCAGAATCTCAGAAACTATATGAACAAAAAGCATGGAGATATCTTGGGAATATTAGATGTCAGGGTGGAAGCATTATTTTTTTTCTAGTTTTGTCAACTTTCTAGAGCGCCTCCTCAATATCTGTCACAACAATATAGGTGTGAAGTTTTTATCCAGCAATATCATGTCGGCGTCTTGTCTAGAAACACCTGAACCAGCGATATGTCTCTTGAAATACCTGAATAAAAAATATGGGATAATTACTTGCTCTGCAATAATTTTCATCTGGATCTGATTTCAATAACGATAATGATAACAATAATATTGATTTCTGGTGTAAATATATCTGATTTTTGTAATGCTGAGGAATGGTTGACACTGTCTCTAATTATACGGCCACAATAAATAGCAGCTGGAAACCTTCTACTATGATCAGCTTCTTTTGCAGAAACTTTCGGGCAAATACCATTTGAGGGTGATATTTAAGAATGCCTTGAACCAGTTCAGAAATAACCTTCAACTCCCCCCCCCCGTCCTACTATTTACAGCAAGTGTTTCTTGGATTTACTGGATAGGAGCACCAGTACCTTTGGATTTCATCCCCATTAATGAAAATGGTGGAATTGTATATTTTCAAGATTCTTTCAGGAGTACCTACCCTGTAAATATTTCGTAATGTTGCAATTCATCCCGCATCCATGCAAATGATTAATGACTGGGATTAATTATGCATCATTGTTGCAGACAGATTTCTTTTTTTAATTTCACTTTGAAATATCATTGCATTTATGAGTCGTACATTTTTCATCCACAATTGAATTGCATCTCTCATCATATTTTATCTAGCCATATTATACGTACATGGGTAAAGGTTTCATGCATTGGTTGGAAATCTCTGTTCTGGAAGTATCTGGCTGCTGGAGGCATGAAAATATGGTAGCGGAAAGCAGCAGGTATAAATCCTGACTCCAGACTACTTTACTAATTAAATTAGTTGAACTCTTGCTTATTCTCGGTTTAGTTGAGCAGACAGACGGAGAGCTAGCTGCGACGTTATCTGACATTCATTAGACTACATTGTAAATCACAATAGAGCTTATTTCCATGCAGAACTTTAGTTAGTACAAGTAGAAAACATGTAGAGAAAGCAGCATGGTATAAATATCATCGCAGAAACTGAGTAGCCTTGTTTCGTCCCAGAGACTATGTAAAAGTAAATGAGTTTGTGGATGTAGTGCATGAT
>JABASI010001086.1:0-28300 GCA_019776505.1 Tomocerus nigrus
TCAGCACAGACTAATACAATAATAACATTATGATTGTGTAACTGTATGCAAACTGCACTGAGTGGCATTGCTGAGCATATAAATATATGAATGACCAAGAGCACGTTAGTTGTATTTGCGATACAATGAATTTGTAGACTGTTCTAACTACAACTGCCTGTCTACTTTCCATCTGTCAATTACCTATTAACTGTTTGGCCCACAATGAGTCTATAACAATACATATAACACTCTCGTCGAGTGTCTCTGAGTTTTACATTGTAGTTATACTAGTAGGATCTAAAACTCGGTATCTTAACGTAAACAAACGATCGAGTGTAGAATTGTGTTACGAGCGACAGTGCGTATATTATAGCATGTACGGATGGAAACTATAAATGTAGAAAACAGAGTGGTGAATAGAACTGCGGGCTAATAATATGATTGAACAAAGCAGAGACGTCGACCATCTGCCAAACTGACATCTCTGTGTACTACACCAGGCACCTTAGTCCCGGATATTGAATTCTGTAAATTAGAAACACCTTTCTCTTCCTCCTGCCTCCTGCCTACATGCTACAGATAAATATGTGACAAACTAGCACAGTTGAAAATGTAGAATGAACGTATATAAGGTACCATTTTTATTTCCAACTCCAATAATAATACGATAAAGTAAAACCGTACACATAGGAGTATAGTGCCGCTAGGACTCCCGTGTTAATAATATGACAGTAAATATCACTATCTCTTCTCATAATCATAATAATAGGTAAACAGAAGAGTTGAGGAGGATAGACAGAGAGATACTAGATAGAAGATACGTTATATCTAACAGTAATGTTGACCGTAATGGTTATGAGTAGGGGAATTAAACTATCAAATACATTATTGGATGTAAATAAAAAGACTACCTCAAGCTAAGTAAACAGGCCAGACTAGACAGCCTGGCAAAATCCACCTCACAAATAATTAGCCAGCTACATAAGGTAAAGAATGCATAGGCATATAGTAGATATCCTAGTAGATAGCAACTAACTAAGTGCACTACTAAACAAAACAATACAGTTACTTATAAAATCCAACACTTACTTTACAAGGTATTAGATATGTAACTTTATCCATTCATCTTTTATCGTATTCAACTCAACATCTGCCATTGATTTTTTACTAGCTCTCTTCCATCACATGCTCCTCCGTAGAAATACTAGAGTAGTAGAGTATTTATCTTTTTAGATATTCAAGATAAATGCAGTATATAGACAACATTTACATTTTATCTAGGTATACTATAGGTAAGTGTAGAAATAAGTTGCACATAAAATTCTGCTAATCCATATAAATCTAACAGTATACCATATTCGTTAAACTATATTATAGGATGCAATTTACAACGAATTTAAGCAACAAGAAAAGAAGACGCGTAAAACAAAAGAGTTTGATGGCTGAGCTAAAGAACAAGATGAGTTAGAGAGAAGGATATAAGAAAACCCCCTTGCCTGAGTTGCATTACATTATTATTGGCTACCTCCACCTCAACAACAATAATGATAACAGGAGAAATATGTTTGAGACACAGCTAGTAGTTAGGCTACAGGTACAAGTACAGTAATATCACAGAGAGAGAGGTAAACAGTCGGCTATTAGAATACAAAACTGCACTATGTTCCTTTTATTATTTACACCTTTGAAGATATACACATGAAAAGCAGTTAAACAATCCATCAAGTCAACCTACAGTGAAATTCAAGCCATATTACTACAATAAGTGCAGTGCAATTCAACAATGCTTATTATTATTACATAGAATTAGAATGGAGAGACCTACAATTTCATACAGCTCTATTATAGAGTGAATGAAAAGCTGTAGAGGACCTACCACGAAATTATTGTTTTATTACTGTTCATTAGTTCATTCATTGCTTTTGCCATGCCATGCTAGTTTAACTTACAAATGAGTTAAGCATTGCAAAAATTACCTTACCTACACTACCTACATGCATAATGTATAATGGGCAACCTAATTTTCTCGCATAATGAGTACACTAATAGTAGACACACGAGTATAGTCCAAAGAGCCGAGAGCAAAGGGAACGAAACTCATTTGGTTGGTGATGATGAGAAATGATTTGATTTGATCTAAGGTGAGTATTCATAATAGTTAATTGCATATTTCATATAGCATTTATCTTATGTACACACACGGCTACATTTTATTTGCTTCTCAGCTCAAACTCATTTCGAATGAGTTAATAAATGACTGACTGTAGATAACTAAACTTTTGCAATTTGTGAAACCACTTAATTTTGGTGAGGAATTGCATCAAGACTCGTTCCTCTCTAACTTACTTACACTGCTAATTAAACTTTGACTTGTCTCTCCCTCTGTATGTGTGCACTCATAAAATCCCTCTCTGTCTGTCTCTGTGTAAATACAAATAAGGAGTTCATGTGCTCTACAGCATTTCAAATTACCTTTACGACTTACGACATAACACGGCGTAATATTCACCAATTCTCCGCTAATGTATTCCTCACTACTTCTCATGTGTGCAAAAGGTAGCGCACCTCTCAATCTTCCTTCATTCGTGAGCGAGACATTTAACCTTAGAGCTATTACATAGAGGTTGAACTTTACACTAATAGGTAACTAACCTAGCTCACGATAAACACCAGAAAAACTACACACATTCGAGAAAACCTGCAAAAGCTGCATTTCTTTTTTATCTTAATCTAATAATCCCACGTCCTGTTCTGCGTAAAATCCCATTTCTTTCACACAACCTACAACAACGTAAATCCTTCATAGGACACACATCTTGATAATCAAATTTCATTAGTTGTGCGCAACTTTTGCTCTGTATAGTTATACGGCTATTATACTTCGTGCACATATGAAAAGTTCTATTTTATATGAATAAAAAAAACTCTTTGTACCATTTCCTTAATCAAAAATTCACTGGAAATGACTATATGAAAGATATTCATATGATGAACAACAAAGCTAGGCTATCAAAGACGCAAAACAAGTTCACAGTTCATTATTTCGTGCATAGAGAAAGAAAGAGATCACCTTCTGTCCTCCAAAGTTACACCATCAAAAGACTCTATTCGTAAATTAATATGAACTCACATGACATAGTAAGAAGATAACAAAGTAAAATAATATACAGATCGAGTGTTCCTTTTTCAAACAAGTCAACAACACTTGGCTTATATTATGTCCTTTCCCTTTGGTTATCCACGTTCCACCACTATTACATACCTATCTATGTAAAATGTGGTAAAATACATTACCAAAACTCCACACTCCACATGCACCAGAAAATGGAGCAAAACATAATTACACATATAATGCCTATAGTTTACAACTTGTGTACTACTATTTTACTATAGAATAGATTAGAATAGATATTTATAAAGGAACAAACGAGCAAACAGACTTATAATGTGAAGGAAGGCATGCAAGAATCGTGCATACCATAAAGTAACAAATAACTTTGGAGCAATTCAGAAGTTTACATCTGTCAGAGCATTATTTACAATTTAACTACTATGCTTGTACAGTGTCTGTATATAATATTATTTCCATACACGTACAAATCTATTATATGACGAGTTATATGCATGAGTACACGTGATACATAGTATGGATTATGCATCTGTAGAAGAGATAGGGTGCGGGTGCGTTAAACGTTAAACTAGCATTCAAAGCGACTTTACATCACACTTTACTTTACGTCACCTTTCCATTCCTATCCCAACATGCTACATAATATAATGTAAATTATCCCTACTATTCTACATTCCCCCACATACAACTCTAAATTCTATCTGTACACTCTGTGTAGTAGATTTACATAAACGTGTACACGTAGAGTCCATCGAAATTTATTGCTATTCAAAGGATTTCTGTTGAATTGAATCTATATCCATATAGGTAGCTAAATAATCTATACAAATTAGTTACTTAGCAAGTATTTTAAGAAGAACAACCTAAAAATGTAGAGGATAAGAGAGAACAGGAGGACATTGATGTGATGATGTTGAGTTAAAGTTGAGCTTACATGGCAAGAAGAACTATTTTTACAATGAAGCTCTCTTGTTGATTCCAATATTCAAATCCCATCCAATGGAATCCTCCCACATCAAACAAGCCGATAGAGCACGATGTTTGTAACATGAACAGTTTCAAAGCAATAAATAAACTAGAGAAACTAATGTACACACACAGAACAGATATTATAATGCACACTAACTACAATATCTAGTGCTTAACTCCATTTGGCTTCCCGTTGAAATCAAATAATTCACTAGTATAGTCCCATTTCATTTTGTGACGACTCTTCAAATGGCTATATTCCCCATTTACTATACAGAGACACTGTAAATTACTTGAGTTTTATTATCACCCGGCGAAAGGAACATTAACACACGAAGAACTATACATAGTATAGTACTAGCAGAGCATTTATACATAGGAGACCGCCAAAAGCTTTGCAAAGGAGAGCACGAAGACCACAAGTGTAAACCGCCAGTTGCACAAATGAACAACACTCACTCACAAAACGAATCTATAGATTTCGCACTGAAATAATATTAAGGAGTGTGCACAGAAAAATATCCTAATTTATATATGCGCAAAGTGTGGTGTCGCGTAGTGCACAGCTCAAGTCAGTAACATAAACTGAAGAAGTTAGTATTCCGTATGCCAAAGGCAGCTAATAAGGTTCTTCGAGAGTAGCAGCATAGAAAAACAACACACACATAGGTAGTTGCTTTGGATTCTTTGCTCGTTGGCTAACAATACTAAGGAGTTTAGTGTTTGACCGTCAGAAGTGCGTTGAACGAAACCTTAAGAATTACTTTTACTTATAAAATAAAGTTGCATGTAAGTATAGGATGAAAAGAAGTGGTCGTCGTGAGCACAAAATGCAGCCAGCAACTATGTGGTTACTTTGCTTACTCGTAGCTACAGACAGAGACTATGCATGTATATATGTATATAAAAGTGTAGTTAACGTCCTTACGTGTAGATAAAGTGTAAAATGCAACTACCTATCTCTAGCCTCACACATTTTATATTATAGATTAAGTATGTATTTAGCCGAGTTGAGTGAGTTCATGTCTTTGCTTACTTAAATACTGCATTTGTATTTTCAAGCATTCTCCTCCATTATCATAGCACATGATGATAGTCTACTAGAAAACATTGAATAAGAAGAAAGAAGGAGCAGTAGTGGATGTGGTAGTAGTAAAGTAGGTAGTAGTAGACTGTAGTGGCACTCGACTCACAATACACAACATACTACTACTACTAATAACATCAAACTCCCTTTGACTTCGTGCTGTTGACTGCTCTTAACGATACTACTTAAGCTTCACGTTTACCCGTCATTCTCAGTATAGTCAGAATAAGATTGTTAATGATGCTCCCACATAAAACCTACACTCAACAACGAAACACAACACACAAACTCTATGTTATAGTAAGAGCAAGAAATAAACTGTATCTACATTGAAAAGATAGCAAAGGAGGTAGTAGCTGTTATCTACTAGCTATGAACACAGAGATACACTCTATAGTAAATAAATAGGGACGTCAGTCAGTCAGTTCACGCTGTTGCATGCTCTTGCTTATGCTGTTGTCCTCTCTCAAGTCTCCAACTATAAATGTGCATAACTAAAGAAGAAACAAGGAGTGTAGTATCATCTATCTGTACTATTTACCTATACCTACTTACTACGATATATGAATGCTTATTAGATGTCAGTTGGAATTTTTGCAGCAGGAAAATACAGGTATGAAATCTAAAGAGTAATACTACAACAAATCAACTAACTGCATAATAAAGTTAATACATACATACATGTGTTTTGCTATAGCTTAATAAAATCACGTTTAGCCAACATAACTACACGTATCTTGAAAGATACAAGAATAAATAAATCCCGTAATCATGTCAGCAGTCAACAGTTGAATCTAATGATAAATAACTAGTACGTCTGACTGACAATGACACAACAATCATATATGAATAGTATCCTATCCTACTACTCTATGAGATTGCTACATAAAATATAATACTCTATTGTATTTATCTCCTCCGTTTCAATATACAGTCCACACAACAGTTAACTAACAAGGATAAAAAATCTCTATCTCTTCTCTCAGCCTCTCTGCTATGTAAATATCTCTATTTATTATATACATGTAAAAAGTATATCAGTAAATTATGGTTATGAATGCACAAAAGCTAATCCAATATATTTATGTGCATACGGAAAACAGACAGAAAATCCCAAAGTACAAGCAACAGATAAAACAAACTGCATTATTATCTTCCCATACACTATAAGCAACCATACTAGTACGGGGGATCAACATGAAATTATTGTGTGCACTTACTACACAGCGAGTCGAGTCGCGAGTGCAATGCATTCAGTTCAGTTGAGGAGAAGAAGGCGATGGGATGCAAATGGCCAATAATGCAACGGAATCCCAATCCCTATTACTATAACTGTATAGACAGTAAGTAAAGAGATGTGTGTGGAACTTTTTGTGTACACAGAAGAGCAGCAGTAGTTAGTAGAAGCAATGCATATAGTTATTCCAACCACGACTGCTCAGCTCACAATCTGTTTTATCCTATCCAACGCAAATGCAAACCTCCTTAACCCCAAATTACCATTTTAACTTGAAGAGGAAACCAACCAGAAGACTCTTCCATTTTCCACATTCAAAAGTATTTTTAGCTACTGAGATGTGTCATGTGTGTGTTGTCTTGTTTGCCTGTCCCAACTTTCCGTAGCTTCACTTCGGTTGCTCCCTTTTCGTCAACTCCTTCCGTCATTACGTGCTATACAAATTCGACAAGACTCTCCAACTAGACTCCACTTCCCTATGCAAAACTCCACCTTAATTTCTTACACCCGAAACACATACTAATAGCAAAAAATAACCTTTCGTTACATACACACATTTCCCTAATGCTCCATTTCCTATTAGTACTTATCTGACACAAATGCCGTTTTCACACTATACATAACAAATAAAAACGACTTCTCCCTATTATTCATCATAAATCACTAATGCAGTTCAACACAGATGAAAAACAGATCAATTTATTTAAAAACTTACTTCATTTTCCTTTTGACACTCAATAACACATACACTTCGTCTCAGAAAGCACATTAGCATACAAGTAGTTCAAAACATACAATTATTGTACACAGTATAACCATGAAATTAGATTCCTACCTAATTTCAATCAAGTAGGTATACTAGACAGAATAATTATGGACACAAACTGTGCAAAAACTATAAATAGCACACAAGAACATAGGAGGTGGTTATGCACGAATATAAATTGCACGTTCAAATAAAATGATAGTTAATTTGCTTCTATATCTCGTATATAATAGCCAAGGTACATACAGAAGTCGTATGTAGTAAAGATGCATGGGATGCATGAAACAATAAATGCTACGAAACTACAAAGCGTCTGTCTCCGTGCCCCATACGCTATATTTGTGCATAGAATGACGTATGTAGTAAAATTCCCAATAAATCAGAACGTAAACGAAAGTATAAAATAGTGCATGACAAAACAGGCAGAATTTGAACATAGAAACAGAGGCTGTTGTTTAGCTCTATACGGCAACTGTGGCTTGAAGGACGGTTAATCATAATTCAATCAATAGAAAATAGGCAAGTTGAGTGCTAGACGTTTTGGTGCATTACTTAAATACATAGAAATAATATAGACACGAGCGTTTGGAGTGCAGTTTGCTCTCTGTCTGAATATTTACTTTACGTAGCTCACATACACAGTAAAAACTATGAACGTAAAATACGTGCTAGTAAGTAAGTACGTAAGTAGCTAAGTAGTGAGTGATATTAGGTTCTTTTAAGCATGCAAGTACTGCACACTATTTACATAGACACACATAGAGTTGATGCAGTCAGACACTTGGATAATGTTGACAATGTTTCCTATATACTAATGTTAATAATGAATTGTTTTACGATTCAACTAAAGGGGTAGTTTTACATATGGTTAGGGCATTGCTAACCCGGCCCCGTGCCACTGAGAACATGAAAGTGACACGCTATCGTTAAGCTTTTTCGTTGTAGACAGACGAGAGGGACTCTTGCTTTGCTCTCTATACACATTTAACTATTATATTCAATACATCATATGAGTATACAAAGCATATGGAGTCCTATTATATGCAAAAGAAATGCATTACACGTCACGCCAAATACTAATGTATAAAATATGAATTCCTATTACGTCCACCCTACTCAACACATATTTATCATAAATGTATACTGTAAGTCAAGTGAAACACCAAATACTACATCGCACACTCCTACTATTCCTATTGTCGGCTCTTTTCCCTATACAACACTAACAACATTTTAATATGCAAGATTAAAGTGCGTAGTAGAAAATATTATGGAGATTTATTAGTCACCAAAAATTCTACGTCCTATACGTACACATCATGATATTATTATTGTGAAATGTTGTAAATTGATTGTGTTACCTTTCGGTAGTGCCGTTTTACCTTACCACCACCACAACCACCACCACGTGACTCCATAATATTATAAACTTTAATCTCTACACAAAAGTCTGTACACTGTACACGATGTGTGTACTGCCTAGTAGAAAATAATAATAAATTCAATTGAGTTCACTGTATGAGTTGATAAAATATATATTCAGGCTATAGCTTAATCCACTTCGCTTTCATTTAGCCTAATGAATTGGCCATATTTGCAAATATTTTCTGAGCTACTAAGCCTTTAGTGTAACTAACTTGTTATAATAGAGGCACCACACAGAAGTTAACCGTCCTGTTGGAATAAGTTCACAATGTATGTATGTACCTGATCTCAATTTTATACGGCAATTGTACTACGTACATTCAATTCAAGTTTACTATGCTACATATCGCACACAAGTGACTAATGCATGTCTAATGCACACACAACACAATTTAACACTCTAGGAAATTAATTCCTTCAGTTCAGTGTTCGTACGTAGAAAATACTTAAATTATTACAGGAGAATTGGCCACGTTCTTTTAACAGCACAGGATCTGACTGAAGCAATGCTATTACTATAATAATCTTGAGTTTTAATTCATTCTACTCAATTTCAAAGTTTACGCAGATACAATTACGCTATTGAGAAACAAAAGGAGTCTAAGTTCAGAATGCTTGAACTACTCTGCATTTACATCAATAATCCATACATCATTTCATAGAGTTTAGCAATGACAAGAGAGGCAACGAACCGAAAGGATATCAAATATCCTTAATACCACACTACAAAACCGGCATATCACATCACTTATCTCAACTGCTAACCATATGAGTCAGACAGAGCTCCGGCAGGGCAGGCAGGAGCCATAACACAACCAACTGAGAATCTATGTAACCTAACCTGACCATTATTGCTGCATTGCTTTCCACATGCTTATCCCCTTCTTTCGATTATACTCGTTATAACTACCAAAACACATTGTATAGCATACTGATATCATAACTCAGCATGCATTCCTATTATTATTACACGTCACAGTATCAGTACACTGTGAGGAGAAGCTATTAGGTCTTATGTGGTATTACTACACTGTAGACACAAAAATAGCATGACTTACGTTATTACTAACTGCTGCAGCGATAATAGCGCATGAATTGACTAATTTATTTTATTTACAATTTTTAAACGTGCATACAGAGCCAACGACAAAGTAACAACTCTTGACTCTCAATCACTCTTGTACTTATGCGAAAAATTATTATTGTCCATTTGCCATTTGCTGCTCCAGACACATTATTGAACTTTTATGCAAATATAACATAACACAATTTGATATTGCATATATGCATAAGATATTAAAAATATTAGGAGACAAATAGTGCCATAAAAATCTACCTAAATATGGCCCTGACACAAAGAGCACATAAAAATTGATGTGTAAAAAGGAGATAAATACTAACGAAAGGTGATAGAAAAGAGACACACAAAGACTTCATACAAACACATGTAGTGCAGTGCAATCTAACCAATAATAATCCAATCCTACTCAAATAGCACACAGAATTAAATTACATGCATTGCTAGTAATTTCTCTGCCTACCTACGTAACAATATCTCTATCTTTCTATCTTACTAGCATTATATGCTGCAATTGCAAGCACATTAGTCTCTGTGTGCAATATATTTCGCTACAAATCCTCATCTTTCGATTGCAACGTCCACCATATCAACAATTACATTAGTTATCTATTTGCACACAGCAAATGCGTCATTTTCATAATATTTATGCTTATTTATTATCATTTGCTGTCAACTCTCCTTTCATTTCACGCTCAAATCTATACTGCATATTGTATCTCAACTTTACCTGTCGGCCTCCATTTAATTTATAATGCTTAATAGGAGACCAAAAGTACAATAGCTAGCTAACTACTCCTGACACGACACTACACTTCTCGCCAAACAATTCACTTTCAACATAGTAATATGTAAACTACGCTATAATGTACTACATAACAGACTACCACTACTACACACTCCTTGCAATGCACAAGGCAATCGACAATAGCATGATTGAGAGCATATAGTTAATAACATAGCACTTACATCATAATCTTCAACATTAGTATCCATCAACACGCTAATATAAAATAAACGGCTATAGCTAAATATAATTGTTGTACATAACTTGTATGCATACAATCATTCAAAAGCACATAGATATACGTCACGTTGTTATATAGCACATATAAATACATGTACCACCTACGATGTGCTGACGTTGTGTAGATATCGTAGATATTTACACGCTTGCAGCTATAGAACATATGAGCACCTGTCTCCGTCATGGCAGACGACAGCAGACTCTCAGATTTTCCTCCTTCACCTTTTCCTTTACTGTCTAATAAATATAATAACCTAATCTTTAGCCATATATTTACAGATTTACAGTCAAGCGAACAAGATTGTATCATAATGCATATAAAATATTCATATGTGTACTATAAAAACATTCCCTATAGGTATATACATGTATAGGAAGTCCATGCACAATTATTATGCAACCGCATCAAACGTTTACTGTAACTTGTCAAGTGAGTGAGTAAACTACATAAAGCCTTTGGCAGCCACTCTACAATCCCAAGCAGAGCATGCCTTGTCTTCTATTGTGTTCACACTACATATAGCGAGAGATGCAAGGAGTTTTCTTGGTTAGAGGTCGAAATGCATAGAGGAAGAGAATAGGAGAGAGAGAGGAGCATAAACGAAACATTATACACATACTCAGTAGATACAGAGATAGGGATATCCCTCTAGAGAAGACAGATAGTAGCATAATGTAACATAATGCAGAACTGTAGCTAAGTATAGTGAGTGAAAAGAGCCGTCGTAGTACGAGAGAGGAGTAGTAAACTGAAATTGGAGTGAGGAATAGTACGTAAAACGGCAGAAAGCATCTTATACATATACATGCAGCTCTTTCTCTCCCACTCCGACTCCTAACAACATAACAGGACACGAGGAAAGAAACGCCCGGAATATATCCGTGATTAGGTATCCTGTACATTGGCTATTGTCGACAGGAGCTCATGCACTCTTTCACATGCTTTTCCTTCCTTTTACAACGCATTTTCACATTAAGGCACAACTTTGTCCGTCCAAAAAGAAAGAACAAACTTGAAGGGAAGGGAAAGCAAAGTTAAAGCAGTCTCACTCACTCCACCACACTACACTACTACTACTCCTAAACTAAGTAAGTAAGACGGGAAGGTTAGCTTATTGTTAAAGAGCAGTAGTCACACACAAGTTCCTTGTCTGTCTTACATATATACACATAATAATATCTCTATATAAAGCTGTATATCGCTATATAAATATACATTGTTATAAAATGATACTAAGTTATATACCAAAGAGTATGTATATGTAGTATAGTTAGTTAGGGATACATACTACAGAGTTGCTAAACAGAGCGGTCGATATCGATTTTCATTTCATCTCATTTCATCCATCCATTCGTATCCCACACCACACTACTACATAACATAAGTAAGTAACTAAATGTAACGTAAACTATAGTCAGAGAGCGTATCCGTATCACATCACTTCTCCTCACATCTCATATGTACATTGAGAACATGAAGGCAGAAATACAGATTCTCCTGCCCTACACATGAACATCTAGACTTACTTTCACCCAAACTACTAAAATCTAATACACTAATAGAAGGTAACTGATAGGACTACTTCCTTCTTTTCTTCCCTAACCACCCAAGCCAACTACTTGCCTCCTACAACAATCCGCTTTAGCTATCCACCTCTATAATGGACTCTATTGCCTATTTGCAGATAACACTCCTCTCCAACATATCCTCTTAATACACCATTCTATTATATTATGCTCACCTAAACTAAAACCATTTCCCTTAATGTCCTATAGACAGTCCCTTCTTATTATTAGCAACTTTATATAAATAGGAATCTCTTTTCTCCAACTCTGCATGCTTACCTTATTTACTGTGTTTTGGAATAGTATGTAGTAGGAATAGAGAATAGCTTAATAAAAGCTATACCTACCTTTTTATGTATCCCACTTTGTCCATGTCCTTCTCACAATTCACAATCACAACTCTGAATTCTAAACCAGATGTCTAGATTCTCTTAATATTACATTTAATAGATCTACATGGACGTTGCTATCTGTATCTCTACTATGTAGCACTCACTACTAATACACTTTATCTACAGCTACACAAGGAGCTACACTATAAAATCTATTTGCATTGTTCTCTAATCCAACTATAGAAAAGTTAGCAACGTCTGTCTCCTTTCCTCTCCTTTCCCGTTTGTTTTGGTGAAAAGCAGACCACACAAGTTTCAACTTCTTTCCACCTTCCCTTCCTCCATACTTATTCCCTTTGCTAACACGTATTTTATTACGATAGAGCGGCAGAGAACAAACCGTACATGGAATAATGCTTCCATTCCTTCTATTCTATTGTTTTACCATATTTATACCTTGCTACACTCTTCAGCAGCTCTTCTGTTCTTGTTACCAAATGTCCCTTCGTCCTTTCCTTATACAAATGTCAAACGATGAACATTGCAATTTCTTACACACAGTCAACGTCAACGGCTATTTTCAGATTGCTTTACTAGTTTAACTTTTGATACCATTCATACACTATTCATATAATGTACACACACACATATAACAACTGCCATCACTTAACAATATACCTACCCAGCAGTTATTACAGCTATTAGATTCTAACAACTGTGCCAATATCCTTCTTATATACTGTAAAAACACCAAGGTAAATACATACTACGTATACTATACTACATTGTCGCATATAAGTGTAGATATACTTTGATCGTATTATCAGGAATGTACCTAAGACGATTTAATGACGTGTTCAACTGCTGTTTCCAACTCAAAAACCAAACCACACACGCGCTCACACATAAAACTGAATAGACATTGAAACATTGTTATTTATAACTTTCACCTTGATATAACTTTTCCCTTCTCCTCCCATTACCTTCACGTCCATTTGTTTAAAGCACCTTTCTTTTTCTTAATAACCTTTCCTCCTTTTATTTTCCCTTTGTGGACTGTATAAGTATACACTGACAGACTGTGGCAGATGAATATTACAATATTTTGCATATCTCAATTAATTAAAAGAAACTTGATTTATCTGCCTTATAAAATTACACAAGATAAAAATATATATTACTCGTTCGAAATAATAAGATTATGCTTTGGTATCCGAACAGCAGTACACAATATGATTATACGTTATAGGACGTGATGTGGAGATTGTAATGAATTTAATTTAAGGGGAGTATAATGTATGAAAAGTGAAGAGACAGTTTAACAAGTGAAGATGCTTTACTCAATTTAATATTGTTATCAATAACTCATAATGGGTTAAGTGTCTTTGGAAGTTTTGGGTGAGAAGAGAAAGGTTTGGACGTAAAGCCCCCATAGACAACTTTTGAAGGAAGGAGAGAAGAAAGGAGTTAGCGGACGAGAGGGTGTCTCTCTACTAATATAATGCTATAGAGCATAAATCAATCAAAAGCCCACTTTAAGAAACATATTATTATTACACAGTTATAGGTAACGATGGGAAAAGAAGAAGAGAGGAGAGTCGACGTAGTGAGTAACTAAGTAGTCGACAAGGATATTTTCAGCCACGAAACGTAAAACTTGAGAAAGTAGTTGCACAACTAACTATATCCATCTATCTATCTATAACAGGTAGGTAGCTACTACATAGCTGTGAAGGAATTCCTCTCTGGTAAATGCTGTAGCAAGGAAAGCTTTAACGCTCAACTAGCATTCAATGTAGAATTCTGTAGAACACTTATCAAAGCAGAAAAGTGAAGTCGAAGTCAAGTCGCGGTGGATGGGGAAAGTAGAGCTAGGTTGATAGGGAACTTACCTTATCTAATATTAGTGCACGGTGTGGCTCTACGAGTTACAAATACAAAAACGAGCCTCCTTGACTCAAAGCTCAACTACGGCGAGTATAAACAGCTCAATAGGAGAAAATGAGGATGAGACGGAATGTTTTCGGCTATAGGTAAACTAGTGAAACTATCTGTGGCCTTTCTCTCCCGAAAAAAAAACTACGAGATTCATTTCCTTTTCTGCAATTTCTATTCCACCCATGCTCACACAGCTCACAACTCAACTTACATCACATCAGCTCCTGGAAAATTACATCAGCCGCCAACAGTGCCCATCTTTTTCAGTCACAAGGCAAAACTGATGGGAAGTATAGTTATTACTTACTTACTCTAAGTTTCAGTTACATACCTTTAGCTATCTAGGGATATTCTTTTTTCTTATTCTCTTGGAAAACTCAGAGAGAGAGCTAGCTCCATTAAGTCCCATATAAACAGAGTCAGATAAGAAACCAAAAAATTTACGTAGAGCTATCCTTATATCGGATATTTTCGTTTAGAAATTGGTCGAGAAAGACAGTCGGGAAAAGATTGAACAAAGTTGTTATGCTATCAAGAGAATCGAATCGAGAGACTCGCTCGACTCATCTCAACTCAAAGTCAAACTCTTTTCTTTGGCTTTGCTTATTTTGCCGAGAAAGGAGGGCAGGGCACACACTAGAAAAGCAATATAGGAAAAAGAGCACGTCGACTTGACTTTCACTCCTCTTTCTCTTACAAAACATACTCTCTCTCTCTCTCTCTCGCGACTTCTCTTTCCCTACACTTCAAGTTAGTCTTTTATGCCCAGGCTCAACTTAGCCGAGAAAACTAAAGTTAGCCTATAAACTACTTTCTTTGACATTAGAGAAGGAGAGAGAGAGAGGACAGAGACAGAGAAGGGAGCAGGACAGAGCATATAATATCATCGCATAATACTTACATTACTTACTTAGTCTTGTCGGGCATTTTCTTTAAAACACACACATTGCTTTCCTCTTCTATTAACCATAGCTCGTCTTTTCTCTAGTAGATCCTTTTTATACGACTATAGTAGTAAAATGACTCCTTCTACTCCTATTACGAGTGAAAGCATTGAATAGATAACATAACAAATTCGGAGAATTATACCGTTTTACATATGTACAGTTATGTTCGACTTAGATATATGCTACACTATTCACTTTATCTGCATTCTCAATCTTTAACTTTCTCCGTCTGTCTTCCTCTTTTTACAACATACAACAGTCCTATATATCTTTTTACACTCCTTTCCCATCATCTCAGCTAGCACACACAAGAGTCTCTCTCTCTCTACCAAATATTTAAATATGTACCTATTTTTGACTTCTTTTACCTACACCTATGCAGATTACATTACATTTACTACCAAGATGAGATAAAATACTTTTTTCTTTTCAACTATCTCCTCCGTAGCTATCCTTTTCCACTAAAATAATAACACGTGGAGATGGGAATTGCCCGACGCAACACACTTCTTACCATTTTACCTCAAGAACCACACCTTTTTACTTCCTGGCTCATCTCAATTACAAAACTCTCTGTTTAATGACCTCACATAGATTTTATATTGCGAGGAGAAAGTCAGAGTTATTAAACATTGCATAAATTTACATATCATTAGAATTTTACTCTATTACTGATATGAGACCGAGATGGAAAACAGGGATTTCTCTTGGCAATAATAAATTAGTTACAATTATAGTAGGAAAGCGGCTAGGATGGCACTAATGATAAAATGGGGAGAAAACAAGGATAAAATGCTAAATTAAATAGCTAGAGAAGATGAAAGAAAATCTTTGTCTAGGTACATAGAAAGCTCCTACTACTGGTATTACTCTACGACGAGTTGGATTGGAATTAGAATTAGGTTGCTTTAGAAAGAGTTGGAGTCAAAGCAATAAAATTTGTGAACTACCTACTGCTTGTATTTCTTGCACTTATGTCTTATATCTGATCTGTGTAGTATCTTGTGAGAAAGGATATGGGAAAGGAGAGAAGTAGTCATAGATCTATTACGAGTTTACGAGATGGGAAAAGGAAAGAATGTAAAGGGAGAGCAAGAGAGAGAGAGAGAGGCTAAGAGGTAAGGAAAAGGCAGTGATGTAGAATGGAGAAGAAACATTATGTAAGAGTTGAGTGAAGAAGGATTGGACAGAAAAGCGGAAGGATGAAGACTTTCCACCAGCCCAAAAGAGAGCAGCTGTTAGGCAAAGTAGCAAAGTGAAGTGGAGCGCACTAAAGTAGAGTAAAAGTAAAGAAGAAACGTTCAGACTACGATACAGTCGACTTGACTTGACTCTACGGGACACACAATAATACATCTCCCGACATCCTCACATTCTCTCTCTCTATGTATAGTCCCTTTCTTTCTCCCACTCACAGATATTATCCTCCCAGTTATCAAATGACACTATATTTTCCATTTCTACAGGATATCTATCCACTTAGATCTAGACACATGTATGCAATATGTAAGTAAAGGACATTGGTAGTAGGTAGGTAGCAATAGCATGACTTTTACTTTGACTACACAAGAGAAACACACAAGAGAAATCCCAGAACTGGCTTGGCTTGGCCGACAAGGTGACTTATTGTGACTCTTACAGCAAATAGCAAACCTAAGGCCAGACAAAACATCAAATTGGTCTACTCTCCAACATCCATGTGAAATAGACACCTAGCTATATATACATACATACTTAGATACTGCAGCTCCTATTTCCAATATTACACACATCACGTCACATTCTCCCTACATACAATACAAAAACTATAATAATATCACTCGTATATATAGAACAGCAGTCTGAACAATATTAAACAATGTAGTACTACATGGTTTGTTTTGAGCTATAGTAGTACAACTATATGGCCCCATATCTTGTTTTCCATTCCTGTCCGGTACATCCGAACTGAACTCTCTTTCTCCAGAAATAACGTAGTTACTACGTAGAAAACGGCGAGAGTGGATAGTGAGTCAGGTTACAGAGAAAGACTTCTGCTCTGTTTTATTCTGTTATATTTATTCTTGTCTGACTTCCCAAACGTCTAACAGAGCAAGGAAAGTCATTCTTCGCGATTGTGAGCGACCCCAATCCAACTTGTTCCTATCTTGTCCTTCCTATCTCTATTTTCTCATATAAATATAACTACATAATAGAATGTTATGTAAGTGGAGGCTAGGAAAACACACCAAAGGAAAGTACATACCTAAAGACAATACTCTATATAGTAACTATATCTATATATACCATACATACTTACACGTAGTACATACAGTCAGTCGACTCAATTCAACTTACGCCAAAGAACACTGACATGAAGAGACAAGAAATACAAGAGAAAGCAACCTAGCATGTCATTTCTGCTTCTTCCTACAAATAACAGCCACCAAAGTCATTCTACACTATATCAGACCACAATAAACTCCTGAACACACAACTAAACAACTGACGATATCTAGATTACTAATGCTACTACTGCCTAGTACTCCTATACACAACTAGATAGGTAGGTATATTTTTATAGTTTATATATATATTTAGGCAGAAAACATTATCCTTACGTTTCAAATTACTTTTTGTTTCAAGCCATCTTTGTAGAGATTCAATTATAAGAAGTGAACTAAGTAGATATATCAAATGTAATCTCTTTACCTGTATTAAAGTTATTTCCATTTGGACTAATGTATCTAAGATTATCACATTAAGTGTAGGGACTATTGCCGTCTAAATCAGGAAATTCAGTTGGCCCTCAGTGAAAAAGTCAAGAAGACTAAGGATGTGAAAGTAGATAAATAGAAATGTTCCGTGGAATGATAGTGCCTACATAAAAACAAAGCTAGGCAAAGAAAGACATAAATAGATGTAGGTATACATATATGAGTGTAGAAAATATATGTAGAAAATAAGAGTGTAGTGTGTACTACATAGAAAGTACATATAAAGTTATGTATGTACATAAGAAGAAGTCTTTTCGGAAGTGGCTGTCTCTTTTTGCCTCTCCTTCTTTTCTCTTCTTAGTCGGAATGTAATGCGATGTGATGTAATGTCCATGAAATAGGAACATAATGCAGGTTCACTTACTTAGCTAGCTTACTCACTACTCACTACCTACGTAAAAGCTATCTATATATAAATGCATAGACATCAGCAGATAGAAGGAGAACAAGGTTTACAGAAAAGAGACAGAAGTGAAAGAGAGAGAGAGAGAGAGAAATTTTCGTCGCACCACATCATAGTTTGGTGTGTGTACGTAGGGAATGGTATAGAGAACACAATGTCTAAGTTAAGTATGAGGATGAGAAGAGGAGAGTGGAGAAAATCGATTGACTCACATCCTCCGAATAACTATTATACTGCAGAGCACCGCTATTTCCCATCATCCTCCAACCAACCAACTATTATAAAGGAATGAATACTGTGTCCTTCCTCCTTTCACTTCAACTGGGCTAAATAGAGGCGAGCTGTTCTGTTTGTGGCTATGCCATAGCATAACTTTTAGATATTCCTTTAGCTTCACTCACACAACCTCTACCTTACCTACTTTATTTCTCCAGCTGCTCAATTCTATTTTCCGTCTTATGAGCTAACAATGTTAACTATGCATAGCTACTTTATATATAGAGCTATATATTTACTATATATAGACACATATTCCATGTATAGTCAACAAGACATTAATATACAATCATTCTATACTGAAACTACAATGTAATGCATGTAAACCTTCCATTCACACTGGCATCAACGAGCGTCTTACTATATTCTTAGAATGCATATTGTATAAAATATCCATCAATAGAGTTGAGCTAGCCGAGGAGAACCTTTTCATTTTCTATGTTATCTTCAATCCAACTAACTCTTGTTTGGTCTCCTTTCCACTGACTTGACTTCAGTGTGACTTGACTGAATTCCGTTAAGTACGAGTATTCCAAGCCAATAATTCTAAGAAGCAGTCCGATAGTTATACTCAGAAACTAAAACTGCTGAAGGTAAAATCGACCGGGAAACTTTCCAAGGAGAAAGCAAACCTACTTACTTACTTACTTATATCATAATAGAAGTAGAGAGAGAGAGAAGTACATATAATAACCACTGTATTTTCTCAGAATGAACTATATAATGACTGTTTCCAAACTCTCGGAATGATATATCCAGAATTAATAATAATAATGTCAACTTTTGTAACACTTCTAGCATAATTGCATTTTCATCTTTACCAAAAAGTTTCCTGAAATCAGAAAGAGTCTGCCCTGATTTACTATTTAATAATAAACATACTTATGTAGTTACTATTATTATGTGGATGTAAATTGGAGAAAGGTATATAATAGGGGAGCTAAATAAATTTTCATAGTGTAATGAGGGCATGAGAAAGAAAGTTTTAGTGAGTGAACTAATAAATACGCCCTAGGCATCTAGAAGAACATAATGGTTAGAGATAGAAAGGAGCAAACACTAACAGAGTCAGACAGAGCAGGAGAGAGAATAAAAATATAAAGCGGCGAAAGTGAGTCACTCAACAAATCAGAAGACTTTGTAGTGGATACTACTAGAGTACCTACTAGATAGATAGATAGATGGATAGATACTTTCCCCATTCTTTTAGAATAATAGTAAGGAGATACATTTATTTGACGGGGCTACATAGAGCACACCTCTTCAACATAACACTATTAGATACATATCTGTCAGTTGTGTTGTGTAAAAATCCTCTATTACATTAGAATGAAGAGACAGGGAGGATATTCTAGATATGTGGCCAAGATGCTAGTAGTTAGCTTTCCTTCTCTGTAAAATAGGGAGCAAAAGAGCATGTCAAGTGAGGCAGGCGAGGCGTATAGAGTTCGTTTAGTGTGGCGAGGTATGGTAAATAGAAGTAAGTGTGGCGTCAACTCAAAAACTTCCTGCCACAATCCGATCCTTGCCGTATTTTCGTTCCCTTTCAATCTTCTGCTCCTTTCCCCCGTTACGGGTTACGTTTAGTTATGCTTTCCTTGCTTTATCTAATGTAGGAGGAAACGTTGGATATTATTATACTATAGTGTCTGTCTGTACGTAGTACTACTACTTTATATACATTAGAATATTATGAGCTAGATACTCCATCCACTACTACTATGTACTACTAAGTTAAGCAGCTAATGCATTATTTTACTTCCACTCCCATTTCTTCTCTTTTTCCTTCCTTCAACTTTCAACATCATAGCACAACAGAGCAGAACAGAATGTTTTCATACTTTCACTATCTAAGCTGACAAAACTACACCTAAACTAAACACGACTGCTCTGCATGGAATAGAAGAGACGGCTAGGAAGCCATCCACCAGAAAAGCTACACTCCCTATCCACAAATCCTTAGGGTCCCTCACAATTACACTCCTCTTCCAACTTTTTCAATTCAAATCTACTACTAACTTATTTCACTCGTTCACTCTCAACTACTACTACACCCCTATACTAATACTACTACTATATAGCTTAGCTATAATATGAATACATAAAATAGCTATACATTTATAGAGCCAGCATCTTTATAGTAGAAGAACAAAACTTGACTCTTCTCTTCTTTCTTCTGTAAACAAGGCGAACTAAACAAATTCAGACTCAAGGATTTTACCTACTTCTATTATTCAACTCGAATTTCTTCATTATACTATTATTCCTTTAATTTCTTCTTAGCAGATCCCCATTGGTTATTAACTCAGTCCACACACACATAGAATATAACAACAGCATGTTTCTCAGAATTCTATTTGATATGATTCTCAACCTTATTATTTCTCTTTATTTAAATTACACATCATGGAATATTCCAGAGAACATTAGCTACTTAAAGTCAATAACTATATACACATATATAGCGCATCTGCAAACAAATTAAGTAAGCCAGAAAGGGAAAACACTATTACAATATTCATAGTAGTCACCCTTTGTGAGAAAAGGATATAGGAAAACGAAGTTCCTGATTAACTTCCTCCTTTCACTCGAATTCTCTTTGATCTTCTACAAATCATATACGTATAATATTACTATATACTTTAATATATACTATGCAATGCTATATAATATGCATATACAATATTGTACTATCGTAAAATTAGCATATAATATACGTCTCTGCAGCTTTCATTTTCAACGTCATGTTACATGTTAGTCACGAAATTAAAAAAAAAACTTTGACAGATTAAAAAAAACTTTGAAAGAATCATGTCATAAGTCGAGAGACTTTTCAGAAATGCTGGATAAATAAGTTAAGACGGGCTACATGGAAATGTTCACATTTCAAATGCCATTAGAGGAACCACATAATCCGGAGAAAAAATGCCCGGAATGTAATATTATATTTTGACTCTTCNAAATGCCATTAGAGGAACCACATAATCCGGAGAAAAAATGCCCGGAATGTAATATTATATTTTGACTCTTCCAACAAAGTGCAATTACGCAGTACATTAATGAGTTATGGTTATGGTACATCTCATCTTACGACTACAACTTAACTCTCTGACTTTCTCTATCATAGAAAATGACTATATATATAAAATGTATATAAGTTGAGATGCACATTGGATGCACATTGGATGACTATAAAATATAGGTATGTATTATTAGGATTTAGGTATATGGTTTGAAGAAAGGAGAGTTGAGGATTGGGAAAGTCCGTGATTTGTTATTCCTAGATGTGCGCAATAAAATACGATGCCATTAATTTCCGGCTATACACTAAAAGTCTTTTCTAGGAACTTTCTCTTTGCATGACATAGTTCACCGCACTAGCGAGGAGAAACTAACCAGAACAGAAGAGAAGGCGGAGGAGCTCAATCGGATCACATTTGCGATTATTCTAAAATACATCCAAATAAGAAAGTATTACACTGCCTTCTTTTCCTCTACATAAAACTTATAAACTAACTTGCAACGCCTATTTATCTTACGCGATTTCTTTTTTGCATACAGAGCTATTCTACAACACTTTCTCAAGCCACGTTTATTCATATAAACGTAACCTATCCTCAAAGCCACACATTAATACAGCCAACATCCACTTGACTTCTTTTCTCTATCCTCTAGTACTACTCTTGAGCAAAGAAGAATCTTTATATTATCTCTTTATATCTTTGTACTATATTTAGGTAGGTAGTTTTGTGAGTTCTAACTTGTAACTTTCCCTGACTAGGCATAGGCATCTATATTACTAACTATTTGCAACAAACTAATATATTTTATTCCGCTAGACTGAACGAGCTGAACAGAACTCACTCACTCACTCACTTCCCCATCTAGAATCTAGTGAAAACTTGAGAGTTTAGCTACAAACAATTTCTCTGGAACTCAAATGAATGCAAAATAGTCTGAAGGATCCGCGTTCCGTGTCAAACGCTCTTACAGCAAATAGTGTATATCCTGTGTAGTATAAACTATAAAAACTCCTGCCACTATTACTACCTTTCTCGACTTTCTCCAAACACAAAATCCAAATGGTTTCGCTCAACTATTTTCCGTTAATTATCTCCTTCTAGGAAAACAGGGATATAAAAGAGTGTATAGCACTCCAGTATAAAGTGAAAGTGAAGTGATTTGTCTCGGGAAAGAAAAACCAATTGAAAATCAACATTAAATCAGGTCACTCTACTATATCCTTTGTAAAATTCCTATATACACTAGAGAGAGTTATAGTAGACATGGATTGCTATTCAATTCATCGGAAATTGCTATTGTTTTAGAAATAAAGAGAAAGTTGAGCCAAAGAAGAACTCCGAAAGGATAGAGGCTGTATAATAAAAGTATATAGGAGTGATATAGAAAAGTAAGTATGCATTGTGGATAAGTTAAATAATGTTGAAAAGTGAATTTTAAAACAACAGTACTAAAATGATGTCAACTTAACTTTAGCTGGACTGAAAACGGAATGAGTTAGTATTTGTAGAGTAATAGGGGGAAAGGGAACTTTGGCTAGGTGAATTCTAACATTGAAAGTCGAAAGCATGGAAGTTGAGTCAAAGCACTCGAGTGAAACTTCTTCGTCGTCCCTTCTCACTATTATACATCAACATATGTACATCTTTTGTATATGGCGAGAGAGAGAGAGAGAGCACTCAGACAAAGATAGAGAGAAGAGAGTCGGCAAAGCTCCTCTTCACATCATCACTTCAAGTTAATGTCTCCTCTTCGAACATCACATCACATTACATACATACACTGCTCTCTTTGCTTTCCTTTAGCTCAGCTGTTTCCTCTTCGTCCTCTTGTTTAACTTCCATTCTCGCATTTTCTTTTCTCTGTTTTCTCTGATCCGAATCCACCACCCCACAGAATCTTCACTCAACTCAACCAAATTATACGACATCATGTCTCTGCGCCTTCTTATTTACCAACTTTAACTATCAATATACCTAGTCCATGCACATCTAAAGATATCCGCCCTTTATCTTTTACATTTTCAGTCGCCGAAACGAAAAGCCGTATAAAATCACCGTCAAGGTATTCACATTCCCTCCCTAGAATTACGAGATAAGAAAAGACGAGGAGAAACACTAACAAGATCCTATAGAATAGCATCAATGATAATGCATTTTCACAACACCCTATTCTATTACGACCATATAAAACAGATACGAGCTCTATAATTACATTCTTCCTAATAGATTTGCCTGGGAACCACTATCAGTGCCTATTAGTCCTCAGCCTCCTCTTAACGATACATTAAAATACTAACGAAACCTTTCTCCTCCTTTCCCTTTACCAAAATCATCTTTCCGGGTGAAGACATTCTTTAAGGAAATAATGACTGTTGGTCCCTCGACTATTATAATGAAATTATTCCTTATTATTCTATCGTTTCTCAAGGCTCAATTCTAAACGCTGTTTTATTGTCGTCGACAATCCAGCTCAACTTTAGTAATTACTAAAATACATTATTGCTAATGATGATTATCACTATTTTCATAAACAAATAATTCATCTTTAATGATTACGTGTACACATCCAGGAAAAAGAGAGACAAAGCCATAGAATTGATGAACCAAAGGACGTACCTGTAATCAACAAATAAAATCAAGAAATTAATAACACGATAAAAGTATTTTTATATCAGAATCTATAACATATTTATGTAATAATAATTTTATGTAGATCTCTGATTAGTTTGGGAGTTGTAATTTGCCACGTACATACAATAACTAAATTACTGAAGTACAATGCAATGGCGTAATTGGAGTGAGAAATGTAATGGGATTCGGAAGGTAATATTTCTAGGGTATCGAAGGAAATCTTTAGAGTAAAGCATGGCATTAGTGCAGGAATTTGAGCGTTAGTGCCTACTTCAAATTTACACTAATGTTATAGCTCGGGTATAAGATTGTATCAAGAGATTTTATTGTTATGCTAGAACTGCTGAGCGCGTGATTAGAGTTTTTATCTTTATAGCTTCAATCCAATTCCCTGCAATATTACATTTTGTTGCATAGTCCACATTCTATCTAAC
This sequence comes from Tomocerus nigrus, assembly GCA_019776505.1. Classification (NCBI taxonomy): domain Eukaryota; kingdom Metazoa; phylum Arthropoda; class Collembola; order Entomobryomorpha; family Tomoceridae; genus Tomocerus; species Tomocerus nigrus. The sequence goes on from JABASI010001086.1 coordinate 25,008, forward strand.
AGGAGTAGTTTGGCATGTTGTTCCGTTCCGAACTATTACGTTCTATTCTATTTTCTCCCTTTTGCTTTGCGACACAATGAATACATAATCTAAACATGGCTATCGATCCATTCTCCCAACAAGATATTATCTAACAGAAGAAAACATTGAGAGAGCCAAAGGAAGATGTTCCACTTTCACTATTCTAGCTATATATGCTTTTTCCATAGTGCGTCATTTTCCTGTGAAGATGTATCATTTTTCCTCAAGGCAGAGCCCTCATATTCCTCTAAAGCACATTTAGGCACTCATATATTACAGAGACAGAAGATAGATGCATGTCTCGGAATAAATGTATTAAAAGGGAAAAGGGATTTACATGGCCCCTCTATGGACCTGATGTCTTCTGCTGTGCCTTTTCTCTCTCCCTTCTTCCAGAGTTATGTCATAGTTTGTCCTGATTGTGTGCAAACAATAAGCTCAACATACACAACAGGACAAACAATACACTGTAGGAAAAGAGAAGAAGAAGAGTAGTAAAAAGGAAGTAGAAAAGTCGGAATGCAAGAAAACCGTCAAAAATCATCATTGCTCTATGATGCTCATCTTCCATTCAAAAACTCAACGAGTCTACACAGTTCGACTTCAAGAACATATTGAATTGGAGTGGAAATGATATATTGAAAGCTTTGCTTTTGAACGATCAGATCTGACTCAACAGAATATGACAAAAGCACTGTTAAAATAAATAAAATGCGGTACGCTCATAAAATAAACATTTCCTATCACTTTCTATATATATATTTGTATGTGAGAAAATATCACGCCAAATACATACATTCCCTACAATTTCCAACGCGTCCCAACTTCCAACTTTTTTTTCTATCTACATATCTGGCTATATAAATAACATGCATCTCTAGGTTCAATATTTTACAATTTACTTTCAAATGGTTAGGCAGACGGAGAAAACTGAATTCTCTGTTTCCTACAATTCCCTCGCTCGCATAGTTTTTGCTTTTATTACATCTTGAATAATGCTGTGGAGAAGAAGTTGGAAGAAATCAAGTTGTCAAACTCTTGTCTCTTCATTTCAACAAAGGAAATAATAGTCCTAGCTCAAATAATAGAATTGTTTGACAGAGAAGAGTGACAAAACAGTCTCATCTCTTTCCAATCCATTCACTGCCAGTATTAAACAAAACATAACAGAGCACAACATCCAATTCTACTGGGCATTCATTCAACCCAAAGTTGAACTGAGACAACAAAACGACAAAACACTAAGTGAACACTTAGCCACCTACGCTCAACATCTTTTTTCTCTCGAACACTTGTATTTCCCTTCTATACTTTTCACTTTGATACTTGTGCAGAAGCAGAATAGACTTGTTCACACTAAACCACTAAGATCGTAAAAGAAACTCAGCTCGTCGAAAGGCATAAATATGATGAAATGCTATTGTTTACACGACACAGGACAAATGAAAGGTACACAAACCATAAAATGATACAAATAAGAGTTTTTTTCGGAAAGAACTGCCGACTAAAAACGTCATGTTATGTACTTGGAAAGGAAAACAAGGAGAAAATCCAACGAATGTGAGAGATATATATTGAAGAAAGCCGTTTCCATTCTTTTGCGGAAGATCAAGCAGACTTTTAAAGTTAACTTTCACTAAATAAAGCCTTTTGGATCGAAGCATCTGGAAGAAAAATTCTTTTTTCCATCCCGACTTTCAAATAGATCTTCTCTCCGCCCATATCTAGCATTAAAGGGCAGTAATATCATCTCATATACGTATATATTAAGTATGAAGGGGCAAGAAGAATAAAGGAAAAGAGTAGCATCAGAAAATATAAAAATAATCGATGAATCCTTTTAGGTTGTGTTACTGTTACAGATCTAGGTACTACTATTGTATAGTTTGAGTCAAGAACAAACATACAACATACATTATTCCCCAACAAATATTTCCTATCTTTTTATTTTAAGGAGGGAAACTATTCTGAACAACACTCATTCATCGACAGACACATTACCTGCAGGAAAATAAGATCCGAATTCAAACCAAGCCCATTCTAAGACGACTTCCTTCTGTTCCCGAAAAGTGGAAAAAGAAATATTTGTTTCTCGGCGATAGTTACGATCCTTTATCCGACTTCCATCATATATCACTTAGCTAACTATAAACTGACTCGCACATCACATCCATCCGACAAAACATTATGGTCATTACAACATGTGCAGTTTGTAGGAGAAAGAAAGAAAAAGGAAAATAGAAACCTGAGTTGACTTGCAGAGCCACACACAACAAACAGCCTACCTAGTAACAAAACAACTATCTGACAAAGCACTTTTCCTTTATTTATCTATCTAATCCATTCTCGTTTAGCCACTGGATTCCCTTTGATATCTAGACAGAGTTCTTTGCACCATCTCACTCCATATAACGCATCTACTATTGTGGATAAATCCAACAGAACAGTCGAATCCTATGATTTTCTGCGTGATTAAGTCCTTGCTGGAGGCATAAACAAATCTAATCCACCACGTCATATCACATACAGTAGCATATCTTCCTTTTACAACTATTCCTATAATATATATCAACTGGAGATCGAAATTATTTTCTCTTCCTTTCTTTATCCCCTAATAAATATAACCATTTCATTATATCCAGCAAAATAGCAGAGGCACAAACAATATTTAGTCATAGATTTAAATCCAAGAGTAAACATAATGCTTATGCAGAGATATAAACATTGTCAGATCTTTTAGCTTTATCCGTAGTAGTAGGAGCCGAGCAGAGAGAAAATCTATGCAAAGTACCTTAATACTAATAGACTAGCTAAATCTTTCAGGGGAGGATAATAGACACACACACAGGATCTACTAAAAGGCACATTATAGAACCACTATGTAAAACACACAATGAACATTTACATAACTAAAATAAAGTCCCTATCACATTTAATCATAGCTGTAGCTCATATCCCTCCCTAATATTCTTCATGACTTTCATACTCAATATCCTTTCATTCACTCACTCTACTCCTCCGCATTGCGAATAATTTAATCCAATCCGCTTACTATATACTGGCATCATCTCTTGAGAACCTTATTGCCTTTTACACATATCCTACACATACACTACTGTTCTGCATACTAATCTAGTGGTTTGGGATTGAGCTAACTTATTTGTATAATGTATCCATTCACTTCAACTTGCTTTGCTTTCCCTTTTCCCAATAATACACACACACACACACTTACTCATACACGCTTACGTGATTTAAATTAGATTTAGATA
>JABASI010001087.1:0-28298 GCA_019776505.1 Tomocerus nigrus
TTATTAGTTGACAAGCTCCCGTAAGGATCTGGATTGGTTTTCCCTGGCAACTTCTTCCGGCTCAAGTGATATTCACAGCCTTACATGATCCTATAATGATATGAAATTCACTTACTCTTACATAAAGTTCCCAGGATAAAAGAATGGAGGCAGAAAATGATATTTCGAATTCCACTTATATTATTTTGTTGATAGCTACATGTTTATTTTGACATTTAATGATTGTATTCGGTAACAATGATATCATTTATGTGTAGTATGTGATAGTAGTTATTCAGGCAGTTAGATCAGAAAATACTCAGGTAGTGAAAGGAGCAGTAAGGGTAGTTATTGTTCCAGGATTCTCTATTTCTTAGTATTTTATTGGTAATCACTTGGGCAAATCCTGCTGTAACTGGAGATTTTCTGTTTTCATCTTTAACAAGAAAATATCTCTGTAAATATAATGATAAGTAAGCTGTCGAATGTATCAGAGATAGTTGGAACAGAAGATCTCAACAGAACTGCTTAGTTATAAAAAGAATTCACTTGATGATATGTTTGACCTACCTGCTGGATAAAATAATTGGACTGAAAGATATCTGCGTAGGTAGATTGTTAAGATAAAAAAGTAGGGAACTTAAAGATGTCTTTCTGAAAATATCTTTCTAAGTAGGCTCTACCTTTCATAAAGTCACTACGCTGCAGAGAACGAGCAAGAAAATTGCCATTTCATGTAATGTGTTCAAATTCAGCACTTAATTACTATCTTCATCGAAGCAATAGTCACCTACTTTCTTCTTTCACACGAGTTACATTATTTATGGATTTTTCTTTCTCTGTAAGAAAACTTGTTAGATGTTTATATAAGTTGAATTAACAACTTAGAGAGAGAGAGACTAATATTATTAGCGGAAAGAAGTCTAGATAAGCAATCTGATGGTAAATACATGCTCTGAAATTCATTGAATTGCTTATATATTTAAGTATACATTTGTGAGTGGCTAAATGAGCTGTGGAGCTGTAGTTTTGTGGTGTGCACGCGAGCGAGTGTAGCGGACGTATATCGGATTGTAAAGATTTAATCAAGATAATGTCACTGCTTAGGTAGCGAATGTAACTTTATCACATTATGCTGCGTACCTGTCTGCTGTGTAGCACTGTGTAAGATATCTCCAGTCATGTCAGACAGCTCTCCTTGCAGAGAAACTAATGAAAAGTGTCCATAAACTATAAACGGGAGCTTGGGCTGTTTGTAGGACACCACGACAGATTATCTAATATATTTTCTCCCGGGCAGCACAGAAACACGTATGTAAGTTACGACGTTGAGTTGTGTCCTCTGGACGATATGTTATGATCGATATCTTCCTCCTACCTTCTACCTAACAATAGAAATAAGTAATGATTAGCACCAAGCACTGAGCTACGTATAAATATTACGCTTCCCACATTCATTCCCTTCCTATTGTCAATTCTAAGCATATTAGCAGCTATAGCCTCCCTCCCTCGTCCCTCCCTCCACTACATTATCTTATATGATAGACGATTTTGAGTAAGGCAAATTACACTGCCACTTCGTCAAGAGCATATTGTTGAGCTACTACCTACTACATAAGTAGATTAGAAGGAAATGTGACGCAAGATGAGCTTAGCGACACCGACACATACACAACACCCCAGCATTCTCAATAGCTACTTTAAATTTACACGTAGAAACTTTGAATATCCCCTTTTATTTTCCACTAATGTGAAAACTAGAGTGCTAGCACCTGTAATTCTACAATCATAATCTTACAGACAGATACTTGAAAAGTTATTGGATTGAAATAATTAAATTTCAAGTGTAGTCAATAAATCCTTTCATTTAGCGAGTGAAATAATTAATACTGAGTACCTAGCCAATCCGATAATTTCAATTAGCGATTGAAATAATTAATACGGAGTACCTACGTAGCCAATTAGATCATTTCATTTAACAATTGAATTAATTAATATGGAAGTGTAGCCAATTAAATCCTTTGATTTAGCCATTGAAATAATTAAATATTGAGTAGCGAATTAAATCAGATATCGGTCAGCGATTGAAATAATTAATATCGATATGAAATAGCGCATAAATAGTTGGATTTAGCGATTGAAGTAATTAATATTGAGTAGTCAATTAAATCATATCGTTTAGAGAATGAAATAATTAAAATTGGAGTGTGGCAAATTAAATCGTTTCATTTAGGGATTGACTCTACAAAGGAAATTTAACATCCGATAATGTTCTTATTGATAGATCACCTAAATTAAAGCCGTTTTGGCTGTCGTTACACGAGAAAGAAGATGTTGTCCCCACACTGGAAATTCTTACGAGTGCGCTTTTGGGAGACAAACCCGAAAAGGTGGAAGGTTCGGAAAAAACGGTTACGGATGGTCAATGGAGTGCCCCAGAATATGAAGCTGCACTTTCACGCTCACTAAAAATAGCCACTTGTCCAGTCCTCCCATTTTTTGGAGCTTATCTTAAGGAACTGCGTATCATTCTAAATAATCCTTCTTTAGTTGTGGTTACATCTGGATCCGAATCTCAGCAAATGCAAGTGAGTCCCACTCCCATTGCTCTCCATACCCAGCCAGCCATGCATATTTATTCCTTTTTCATACACATGCGACAATTTTTATCCAATATTCTCCTGACTCACGTTTTCTTTGCATAGATACACACTTTTAATTTATTTTTTTCCTAGTTTCTGGGAATTAAGTTGAATCTAAAACTCCACACATAAATACAACCAAATTATATTGCGTTTTGTCAATTAGAACTTTAACTTTATTTTAAAGCAATAAACCATGTCTTATAATGTCAAATATGCCTTATAATGTCCGTTGAACAAATGTGTAGGTCGCGACTTTTTTTTAGTTTAATCACAAACTTTACTAGGTGCAGTTACTATATGTATTAATGAAAGTTGATGTTTATTCCAAATTGATAGTACCTACATATTATTTGTGTTGTGAGTTGAAAAATATGCTGTCGCTATATAACGGAAATGAACTTTTTCCCATCTTATTACGAAATTTGTCGCATCAGTGAGTGCACCTGTGAGGAAAATGAAAGGAATTGTAACAAAGATTATATTTTTGTCAGGCACTTTCGGATCCAGAAGGGGAAGATGAATTTTTTACAAAAATTGGCCCTGGGGGAATACTCAACATGAACAAGTTACGAAAAGTACAAGCTATTCTAGAAAAAATTTCCATAGTTCACCAACATCACACAAGAAGACAGCAACGAGCTGCTTTCTTACACGCAGATCGACTAAGGTACGCTTTCTTCATTTATTTACGGCAATAGTTTTTTGGATTAGCGAAAGATAACGATGCATGTACTCCGGTACCTTACATCTAATCTACGAACATATAATATAATTTAGACGACGAAATAATATTTTCCTATCTACAGCGTCATTTTTTAAAGGCAACAGACTACTTTAGTAATACCTATTTAAACTATTTGTACATCCTAGAATAAGCTGAATGGTTTTATAAAAATATGAACCATTCAGTTTATTGGAAATTGTTTACCGAAAAATTGGTTTGCTTCGAGCATGTGAGCAGATGCTTGAAAAATATTTCTGAACCCATGCTATTGCATGTAAAGAGAAATATTTTGTACGGCTATGCTAAATTTAAAAAATGTACACTGTGCATCTCTATTGAATTGTATGTTAAGAAAAGGAATGTGGCAATAGTTACATATCTACGTTGATCATTGGTTTGTGGACGGTAATAAGTAGGTGGATAGGAAATTTAAATAAATAAATTGGATGCGCTTGCTGAATAAAATGTGAGAGAACGGGCGATGTAATAATTGCAGCATTCACACTTCGAGTATCGAGCGGGCGGGATTCCCGGAGGAGGACGATGCTCCCGACAGCGGGGACGACTTGTTCAGCGGGAGTGTAGATTTGACGGACGAGGTGAATAATACATCCAGCGTCTACAATCCAGTGCAGTCTTTCAGTCACGACCATGCCGTTTCCTTCATTCCTCTGGACATCTCCCGCAACTCCATTGATCTGCATAATCTTCAAGTGCTGCAACACGGGTGCACGGCTCTGCACATCGACAGCGACGGCCGCTCGGCCTTCGTCTGGGTCAAGCTGGAGCGCTCTTGCGGGACGATCACCTGGAGCAAGCCCGTTTGGAGTTCTTTGCGCTTCTCGCACACTCAGCCCGACTTCCTCCTGAGTGTGGACCCAGAGCTTATCCCCGTGCTGCCCGGTCTCGTCCTCAAATACGGCGCGGGGTGTGGAGGTGGCAGCGGCGGCGGCTCCAGCTCCGGAGGTACCACCCTCTTCGGAGGAATCCCCGACGTAGCAGGCATCGGCATCGAAGAGGGTTTCATTGACCTCAGCGGGGTCAAGGAAGTAGAAAGCGGGAGCAAAGATGTCGACATCTCCCCTGCGATGAAACGGTTCGTCCTTTCTCTTTTCCCTAGGGAAGACCTCTATGATCTAATGAGATCTAGATGATCTCTGTGTGTGTGTGTGAGGAATACGCTATAAGTCATCATGAATTGTCATCACAGGTACGGAATAGAGTCGTGGTCTTCAACTGAAACTTGCATCTCATTAGTTTACGGAATTGTACTGAGTGATAACAGAAGTACTGTCTTTGTCTTTCCTCCTCGGTTGGCTTCTATTTGGCTGACTGGTGAGTATCTCTACTTCTCAAATCTTCCACCTCTTCATTTCATCTTCACTACATCAAAGCCTTTGTGTCATGCTAAATATAATATGGAGACCCTCCGCCGCATATTTCCAAATATTGCCATTTTTAAACTAAACGGACATTTTATTAAAACCTTTTTCTACTTTTATTGCTATTAAGCTACTTCAAATTCTTTTAATTCGTTCTTCCTTAAAAAATAAATTTATTTTTTCTACAATTAATTGTCTACGGTAAGAAAAAGTTTTCTTTTAAAAATGTCGACAAATTAAAGCCCGACAGTCACTGGTAAAGTTTACTGTTTATTTCTATGAAGTTTGTCTACGAGAAAGTAACCACAGAGTTATTGTCTTTCTATTGCATGAATATTGAAAAGATATTTTGTTTATTATGAAAAAGAATTTAGTCAGTGGTCGTATTCCAATGGATACGGTGTCGGTCGTTCCGTCGTATACTTATGAGATAAATGAATGGTCGGAACTCGGAACTTTGTCCATGTTATATTGCGGGGTTGATGGCTGTGTGTGCCTAAGATCTGAGTGACTTGATTTTTGTTTGTGTGGTGTTTTCTGTGTACAGGCCTAAGAGCAGTAGTAAAGTCTCTTCGTAGAGTTATAGGAAAACCGGATCGTCGTCTATTTTGGCTCAAAGAGCAGTATTTGCAGTTGTACTTTGAAGAGGGCCGTTGTGTAGCTCCTACCATGGCTGATGCAATCAGAGTTAGTTTAAAGCCCACAACTAATAAAAAAGTACTTAGCACATTTCGATTGTAATCTTTGACTTGGTGCACTTAAACTGGCTCTTTTCTTCTAATTTGTCTAGGTATTTGGTGGTCGACGCTGGTCGTCGGCTGCACCTCAAGGAAGTATGCCGGACACTCCTCCTTTCCGAAGAACAGCCTCCGCCAAATTTAGAAAGAAACGTTCATTAGCTAATATTCATACTATCAAAGTAATTTATTCATTCCTCTACAAATCACTTACGCATTCTCAAACTGCATTTGCCTACTCACCTTTTCATTATTTCAGCTTTTATTTTGCTTAATCTTTCAGCCTTCGGCAAAATTAAATACTATCCCTTACTTAATTAAATGTTTAGCTATAGATTCAAAATTTAGGGACTTGGGAGTGATAATTATCTGTAAAAGAAAGATGCACAAAGTATTATTTTGTTAGTTCTCATCCTCGCATCTCACCTCCCGTCGACGAAACTTGTGCTGACGAATAGAATTTTCAATTTACTATAATTTTCGATCATCGTTGACTTATATGCGTCTATATGTGATGACTCTTATTGTGTATGGCTGAGGAAATCTATCAGTCTGTCCCTTTTTGTTTTTCTGGACTGCTGCGGTAGATGTGCGAAAGTGAAAGTTATCCTACCTATGCATGTACTTACATCTGGTGCGGAGCTATAAAAGCCTTTTTCTATGGCGAGAAAATTGAGTTTTGATAAATCTCCTCTCATATCCCTAATAGTAAATCAACATTGTCAGGACTTGAATTGAAACTGTAGAATTCCCTTTGAAATTCTCTGTGACATCGCATGAGGATATTATGAAAGCGATATACTAGATAGAATGAAAGATAATATTAGAAAGTGGAATCTATCCCTGTTCCAGGATACTTCCTTTGACTATTTATAGATGGATAGAAGAATGAATAATATTCCAAAGGAGCAGAGAGCAGACTAGAAACCACATTAGTTGACAATAGCTTTGATATGATATTTCATGGAGCGAGAGTTGCATGAATGCAGCAGGTAAATTAAATTGTCCCCAACAATAGTTCTCTAATCGAGGTTACACAACCAGTAAAGACATGAGCATTAGCAACAATATTGATTTGATTAATTCGAAAGATCCAAGCGACACTTTTCGACTTCCGCTATGAATAACAATAATAAGAGCATTTTGGGGTAGTCGCATTTGACTGTCTATAGCTACTGAACGTCATTGATCTCTAAAAATATATAATGTCATGTAGCACAAAGCCCCATTTATAGTCTTCCTATCCATATCCTTATCATATTTCTATATTTGAATTTTTGATCTTGTACAATGATTGAATTCAATTCATTTTGTCAGAATTAAAGGAAAGAGAAACATTGCCGATTGCAATAAAATCAGTAGCGACTGTTTATTACTGTTTTATGGACAATGATGTGATGAGAAGTAACTAAGTGTAGGACGAGAAGGAGTAAGGAGTATGAAAGAGGCTTAAATATTTCCAGTAGCAGGTCAAGATGATAAAAATGAGTTTGGCCTTAGAGTTTGAACATGACATTAATTAGGAAGTTGATGGCCAGAGATTGGCAGTAGATATCGACAATTGGGGTTTGTATTTTGCAGTAGCTGCTGGCCTGACAGGGCTTTTATTTTCTGCTCCCGCTTTGATTTCTGTTGTAGACAGGGATTCTCTTTGATAATTCTACAATGGAGTTGTGTCCACAGGAGTCCTTCATTCGAGGAACTGATCATAATCCCGGAGAAATATATCGACCTCCCAGCCCGGCAACGAGACCAAGGACGGAAATGACAGACATATCCCTTCCCCCTACCCCACCACATCTTCAGCAACAATCTCTCTCCCGAATCAAAAGCACTGCATCAATGTTGCCTGGACCGAATCTTGAAAACTCTCCGTCACCACAAGCCAGAGTCTCCGCTTTGACTCATGAAACCCGATTGTCTTTCCCGAATTTTGTTTCTCTCTTTCAGGCTTTCAGGTAGAACAAAAATTACGCTCATAACCAACAACTCGTTGACATTAGTCAAAGCTCATGCATGCATTTCTTTGTGTCCCTCCCTACGTTGATTCCTGTTTTCTATGCGATGATACAGTCTAAGGTCCCGGAAGGATTTGCGAGACTTGTTTGACTCTATAGCTATCACACAAAAGACTGACTGTGCATCAGATTCGCCGCAAGGCGACTCTCCAGAAAGAAGCCATTCTTCTTCGACATCAGGTAGTTGCCCCGCCAAACATATCTCTTCCAGCACCAATTAAAAATTGAAGGAATTATAACTGGCCCGCTAGGGGCACTTGCTCTATTTATTCCATCATATCATCATGCACTTATCTTATTGCCGCTATTCTCATACTTCCCAATTCATTATCAATAGTTCATTTCCACCAAGGTGCCACTCCTCGACATGGAGCCAAGACTAGTGGAGGGAAACCCGAGAGTAAGTTCATCTACGATGCTATCGCTTCCGCCAGCATTGTCCAAAATGGGGCGGGAGTGGAAACTTCTCGCAGTCGAGTTTTGACATTTGCAGCTTTTGTTACATTTCTCAAAACACAACAAGGCGAAAGAAAACCAGAAACGGAAACTAAAGCCATCATCGAGGTACTTCTATCTTAGCTACCTCTTCACATTTATTTCACCTCTTGAATAATAACTATGAAGTGTACATACTTAACTACTACATCAATACATTTACCTATTTATTCTGTGATACTATTGTTTGAAATTAACTTTCTCTCTTCAACGTAATTTTATCAGAGATTTGAGCCGGATGAAACGTTGAAACAACAGTATTGCATGTCCTTCGAAGGATTTGCGAGGTACATGATGTCAGGTCACAATTTAGCTTTTGTAAGCGAACGAATAGTGCCTCAAGAAGCGGAACTAGACCATCCCTTGGCTCATTATTATATCGCAGCTTCCCACAACACCTACTTAACGGGTCATCAGCTCAAGGGAGAATCTTCCGTGGAACTTTACAGCCAAGTGATTAATTTCAATCAAATCGAATTTGAATAAGACATTTTTATTTTATTTCAAAAATTGTATCTTTATGGTTAAAATATTTTTTAAGGTTTTAAAACTATTTATTTGATGCTTCAAAAACATTTTTTTAGATTTTAAAGTTTTTGAAAGGATTTAATAAATGAATTTATCAGAATATAAAACGAACGGCGTTAAATAGGGAGGACGTAATAAATATTTTAAACTTTTTAACGATTTTCAGGTTTTGCTGACGGGCTGCCGCTGTGTGGAGTTAGATTGCTGGGACGGAGACGATGGCGACCCTGTGATCTATCACGGACACACATTTACCACGAAGATTCCGTTCCGCCAAGTGGTGGACGCTATTAACAAGAGCGCGTTTTTGGCATCTTCCTACCCAGTGATCCTGTCCATAGAAAATCATTGTTCTCTCCAGCAGCAAGCCAGAATGGCCTGGACCTTCCAGACGGTGTTCGGAGAAAAGTTGATCACGCGATTTTTGTTCGACGTGGATTTCACGGATGACCCTTGTCTACCTTCTCCAGCTCAACTGAAAAATCGAATTCTGATCAAGAACAAGAAAATCCATGCAGAGATTATTCCAAATCCCCCTGTGCACCCGGCTTCCACGCAAAGTTCTTCAAATCCTCCACGAAATCGATCAGGAAGTCGGCCCCAGTCTGCCCGCACCAACAGTATCGTCAGTAACGTGAGTGGAGGCTCCATCAATGATGAGTACTCTGATTCTGATTCCGACTACGAAGATGAAATTCCCGATGGTATTACTTTATTTGTTTAGCTATTCCTTACATGCATAAATTCTACTTGCATGCACAGACAAATGCATGCAAAGGGAATGAGCGGAGCACAATCTTATTTCCCATTCGCCAGTAATTCAATGTTTAATGTGCCCGTCCTTGTAGTACTCTTCCATTGCACTGCACATTCTCAACTAGACGTTATTAATATTCAGTAAACAAATATTGGTTTTCCCCAATCCAGCTCAGCAGTCTTTAGAAATCACGACTTCGACTTGAGCGACCACGAATGTGTACTCATTTCCACATAATATACCTACGACTTATTTATCTGTTTATGTCTGCCCTGGTTACTCTAAACTAAAATGAATTTCATTTTTAAGCTTTATAACCTTTTGCTATTCATTTATCTCAGGAATTATTAATTTTTTCTAAACAATTTAAAATCCTTATTTAAAAATTATGGCGGACTTAATTTACTATAAAACGTTTTAAATGTGCAACTACAAATACTGCTATTATTTTTTGCCCAACTGTTCATTCCGAGCGTATTTCTGGTAGTTGATGCTGTAATCGTTGAATGTGGCGGTGTTTCATGGCAAATTAATAAGTAAATAGAAATAGAATATAGTTTGGGATATAAAAATGATATTGGTTTCTACGTCATGCTGATTATTGACATAACAAATTAAACAGAGCGACTGGTTGTGTCCCGCCAAGCGTCGGAGCAGGCCTTGCCCATTACACCTCGGACAGATTCTTTGACAAGTCAAGAATCCTCACTAAAAAGTGCCAAACGTGGAGTAGTTGCCGGAGTGGTGGCTCCCATAATTTCCAGCCAGTACCAAACGGATCAGGGAGAGTGGATCGTTGAACTGGATGACGTGCCAAGTAACCAAAAGAAGAAGCAAAGTAGCCAAATTGCCCGGGAGCTTTCGGATTTGGTAATTTACATTCAAGCGATAAAATTTCGAGGTCTGAGCACACTGAGCCCCAGCAGTTCAGTCAGGAACAAAATGATGCAGAAGAAGAGCATTCTGCCGCCTGGAAATCCGCCGACTAGCCTTCCGGTCACTCCGACATCCTCCAATATTTCCAGCAACACAGACCACCATCCACGGCGGGTTATCAGCAACCATCCGGTTTATCAGTGCTGTTCTTTGAACGAAAACGCCTCGAAGAAGCTTTGTCGCAAGCAGCCACTGCAAGTCCTGGCGCACACAGAGACGCAATTGATAAGAGCCTACCCGGCGGGAATGAGAATCGATTCTTCCAATTTCAATCCGCTCATCTTCTGGGCTTTTGGCATTCAAATGGTAGCTCTTAATTACCAAACCGAAGATGCGGCTCTACATCTGAACGCCGCCATGTTTGAACAAAACGGGCGATGCGGCTACGTCTTGAAGCCGGCGGTGATGTGGGACCGAAATCACGTGATGTACCGCCGCTTTAATCCCCTGGAAAAAGAATTCGACGGACTGCACACTGTGCATTTACATTTGACGGTGATTTCTGGTCAATTTCTGTCCCCTTCTAATTACCAGGCAAGTCCACAGGTGGAAGTGGAAGTGACGGGCATCCCTATCGACTGTGCCAAACAAAAAACGAGAATTATTTCTCGCAATGCCCTGAACCCGATTTGGAGTGAGACGTTGACGTTTACGATCCAGTTCCGAGATTTGGCCTTTATTCGCTTCACGGTTTTAGACGGAGGGAGCAGCGGGAGCGGGAGTGGACACACCTTGGCACAGCGCGTCATTCCACTGAAAGGCCTACGTCAAGGCTACCGACATTTGCGGCTTAGAAATATTTATAACCATCCTCTGCCAGTCACGACTTTGTTCATCCACTCGAGACTGGAGGAAGAAGGTGAAGAGATGAGTCTTCAAGGGGGACACAAAAGTCTGTCCAAGGACGACTCCTTCCGTGAATCCACGCCAATTAACGAAGGTTAAAATAAATCCTTGAAAACTTTATCCGTTGATTTTGTAAACTTCAAAGAGTTTCTGTCCATTAAGCTTTTTATTGTTTATATAAGCTGGAAATAATTCCTTTTATTTTTAGGTTCCCCGTTGACAGGCTCAGCTCAGGCCAAAGCTTCACTCCACCTTAAGCGTCGCATGTTTTTCCTGGTCGTTCATGGAGTTGTTGCCGAAGAGGCTTATACTATTCTTAAAGTCACGCAGGACACAACGGCGTCAGAAGTTATTAATAGTGCTCTGCAGAAGAGTGGCCGCACAGCGGAGTCGGCTCGTGAGTATGTCTTGATCGAAGAGGTTGCCAGGGGATGGGACGCCAAAGAAAAGGATTTGCCTCCTACGCAGCGAGTACTCGACCCTCAAGAAAAACCTCTGCAGTCGCAGTCTCAGTGGAAAGGCGACGGAAAATTTATTTTGAAAAGAACGGGCAATGACCCAAGTAGCAGAGCCTGGCTTTCATCTATCTCCGCTCGAGGAGGGCGATTCACTGGAGAAGGAAGTCGCGGGGACAAAACCAACAGAGACAACGATGAATTAAGGCAGTGGGGAGAAGATGATAACTTCCTTGTCTGTGTCCACAACGTCTCTCCCGAAATCCCTTACGCAATACTCAAGGTTCATTTTTCGACGGCTCTCTTTCATAAAAATTAGAATACTAGTAAAAATTATCTTGATGACGTTTTGGATTCTCATTTTATATTCTCATAGGTTCCCGTTAAAAGCACGGCACAAGATATTATAGCCCAAGCCTTTGTTAAAGCCCGTCGTCTCGAAGATCCTTCAAAGTTTGTCTTAATTGAGGAGTTAGAGCCCCTAGTTGCCTCTGTAGCAGGACCAAGTACTTCCGAGGCTGCGGGCTCGTTTCGCAAGAAATTGAGTCAACGATCCACTAACCGCATTCTGGATGACGATGAAAATGTTTACGAAGTTCAGCTCAAGTGGAATACTGTCGGCAGGTAAACCGTTATATAAATTGCCTTATTCAATAAATACATATCGAAATTCACAAAATGTTTTCATAGATACCTAAACACAATTAGATCGTTTATTAATGAGGAGTGCAGAAGTTATTATAATTACTAAATAATTGTGACAATTACTTCTACTCGATGCATATTTAGTACTGTAATGATTTCTACATTATGTCCAGATTTGTTTTGAGAGACCGGAAGCAGGCGAACTCCTTGTGTGGGGTCTCCAGCAGCTGCCACTCGTCGCACTCCAGCACCGATAAAGCCAAGCAGCCCAAGGGAATTCGAGCTTCGACGTTAGCGAGACTAACGAAATTAAAAATCAATCGGAATGGTAAATCGCGAGCAGAGAAGGCTCGGCAGTACATGGCCGAAAGACAGGCCATGAGTCTCCACGACACTTCGGCTCAGAGCACCCGACCAAGAAAGTCCCGACCTCGCCGGGCGGCTCATTCCGAAGGTGAAACGTTGTCGGATGACGAGCCAGCAGAGGCTGACTTTAAATCCACAGTTGCCCGTCTCAAAAAGGTTTCCCTTCGAAAATTCCGGGCTTGGAAGTCGTGAAGGGTAACTGACTCAAAATATTTCGCACAATTTGCTGCTCTGTTGACTTGTTTAGGAATTTATATTATCTATAATGAAGTGGTGGTGGATGCTAGGCCAGTCGTTCCTTATATCGACGCTTGATACTGTCTTACCTGTAAGGACATATCTGATTTTAAAGACAAATAATAACGATTCATGGTAATTGATATCGCAAGTGCAACATTTGTGTCGACGTCGGAGTAATGATCCAGTGACAAATATTTCAAATTCTCTGGCAATAACTTGATAGCATCAGATTTCCTCCGAAGGTATAATTCATGAGGATGTTGTTAATGTTTCCCAAATTGATATACTAAATACATACATACACTTATACGTGGAATATTACTAATTGCTAATTATTATTACTGGTATTCAAGATACTCTTGGAGCATTTTCTGCAGAACTATAAAATGCAGCAATCTATTTATGGCAAAGTATCGATCGTTTTATCGATTTATCAACAAATCAAAGATTTAATTCAGTGTAGCGTGAACTCGTTGTATATTTACTATACAGTACATACATATTATAATTAATTATTTCACAAATACATTGTATTGTGCTACTATGAAATAATCTCTATGGCATTGTTGTTACTCTAAATAATAATAATATTATAACCCTTAGATCAACCTTAGCCTAATGTCATTCTAATGATAATGATACTACATAGGGATGTGTACAAGAATCATCATTAAAATACATTGATTCTATAGTCTCAAGACTGTGATACTATTCAACACAACTAGCAAAAAGATATTCATTTCATTTTTATAACCTTTTATTAATTATGTTCATATGTTGCAATTTTTGACTAAATTAAGTCATTTTTAAATCATAAATTAAAAATTTATTTTCCATGTTATTTTCTTTTTTTTATTACAAAAGTGAACCATTAAATCATGATATTATCGTTGTCAATATAAACTATAAATTCTCTTTTTTGTTCGGTATTTCTTAAAAATTAACTTTTGAATTGACGTATTATTTATTAATACTTTTTGTCATTCTTAAAAATTATGAATTATGCAGTAAAATATTATGTGCTACTTTCGAGTAGGTACCTGTAGGTTTAAACAAAGCAAATAATAATTTCTTTGACTAAAGTTTGTTTACTAGGACAGACAGGATTTAAACTGATTTCGAAAATGTTTCGGGAAAACACATGATATTGCTGTTTTTGAAGATTATTGTAATTGTTTCTGGTTATTGGAGTAACGTATTATATAAGTAAGTGGGAAATTAAAATAATAGACAAAGAACGCACATAAAACTGTCAGGTTGAATGGCAGTATTGTTTCAAAGCACAGTATGTACATTTCAATCGACTGTGAGTCCATTTCGAATATTTCGAAATATTAGTACGTAATAATAAAAGTGCAGAGACAAAATAAAATGGTATTTACCTAAGCAGTATTTTACTTTTTTGAAATTCACAAATGAACCCAAACACGCATCAACAGAATGAACCAATTAAAGTACTGAAGACGGTAGCTAGGATTAATTAAAATAAATTGTTACATTTAGGTTATCGTAAGGAGAATTAATTTAAGGTTAAATATGTCAAGATACAGGTTTTCATACTTGAGGCTGGTCCGAGACCACATACAATACATTCTTATACTTATTGTACTCTTCATGCATTGATTGTACAATGTGTAAATTGTATTATCGCTACTTATTAAATGTGTGTACTAAATGTATCTCACAAAGTACTTACCTATGTACTTTATGTATTGTTCTAAACTAGGATTATATTATAGTCTCTTAGCCCTGTAACCTTATGGTACGTTACAAACACTTTCAAAAAACGGTGTGATTTATATAAATTGTTGTGTATTGTGTAGCTATGTTAATTCTCTTGGAAAAAAATTGTACTCTCGTTTTAAATGGAAATATCCGATCTTTGGAAACATTCAACCCCGTAACTCTACCATAAAATAATACCTACAACTTAATTTATACGTGATACATTTTCTGTACTAATTTTTACTTGATATTGTAATAGTGCTTAATCCCTTTCAATATAATTATAGTGCTATTCAACTTACTCCAAGTATTTAAAACTAGCAAAAAAATCAGTAGGTACAACCTGTCATTCATCATTGAACACTGAAGTAGTTAGAAACTTTAATGTTAATTTTCAGTCTAATTATCATAAATGTCTTAATATCTTTTTTCGTTGTTTAAAATTTAATGTTATCTAATTATTGTAGCAAGTATCTACTACATGCGTTTAAAAATACTTTTTTCTTCAACACTAGAATATCAAAATGTGTAGGTAAAAATAGTTTCCCGTCGCGTCGCACTCATAAAACTCTTTTTGTCTCATTTTACTACTATAATTCATTGGAACTATGTGAATGTAGACTAAATGAGTCATGCGATACTCATAAAGGGATGTTCTTTTCTGCTCTATTGATAATACTGGTAACGAAATTTTGTTTCATTGAAATATTGTCGACAAAATTCTCAATTATTCTATACTAAATGATTTTGGATTTATTGTTCACTGGTGCATGTTATCTTTTCGGTCTATTTAAAAGCAGGGAAATCAGGAGTCACCTACTGAGATGAAAGGAAAATATTGTCCCGGTTAATAAGTATATTTTTATGGGCTTGTTAGAATTTATTGGCAAGATTGAGAACCTATCTATTGTACAGAAAAACCTACAATTTATACTAAATATCTAATTACGTTTTTGAATAATCTACTTGCAAAATATTACGTAATGGTTAATGTATGTATACGTAGTTATTACTTATTGTCTTTGAGAAGTACTCATACACCTGGGATGCTGAAATTGTATTCTTTTGTGTATGTACATTTTGAGCAATAGTGAGAGTTGTCAAATTGATTTTCTCACAGAGTTTAGAATGAAATGGCCTTACAGTACCTAATAATTGAAACGGAGAACACTGAGAAATAATTATCATGACAAATTAAACTATCTTACGTTTACAATGCATTTTCAAACAATTTTACAGGATGTGGCAACTCTTTGTCCCGACTTCAAATTTTAATATAAATAAATGTGCATTTATTAAAATGTTTTTTTAGAGCACCAGCATTTTATCTTATTATGCATGATTTACATTTATATTAATATTTTGTTCCGAGATATCTTATTCTGTTATTTTTTCAAGGCTAATTTTTATTTTTCATTGCATGGAAATTCGAGGAAATTTTATTCGTTCAATTTATTGTCCGATTTATGATAATATTAATACAAGCGTTACCTACAGCGGCTACAGCATGGTATTCCTAACAATGCATATTATTTAAGTATGCTAATAACCCTGTGTTTCCATATTTAGTTTGCGATACACGAAAATTAATGCTGAGAGTTGACCGAGTTGACGTATTTTTTTTTGTTGCAACTATTTTACACCTCAGTGCGATAAATAATATTTTTCTCTTCATCCAAATTGCTTCTGGGATAAGTAATAATATGATTGATTCCCAAAACCCTGATTTTTTAGTAAAAAATAAATTGATCCACTGGTATTCAATTGGTTGAAACCTGTCAGTAGTTAGTAGCTCTCTGATGACAAAAGATTACACATAGGTAATTAGTAATTAGAGTAAAAGTGTTGATGCCCAAATTGCATAGATACCTACCTTATGTACGTATAACATACAATTTACGATACACAATAATATATACAAACAACATTAATATACCAATTTATACCTAATTGTCCAAATACCTATACTGATCTAACATACATATACAAAAGTATGCCTTGCTGTTGGTAGTTTTTTTCCACTTTTATATATCGGTGCTATTGAGTACAATGTCTTTAAAGTGTGTATTATATCAATACTGTTTGTTACACCAGAAAATCAAAAATTCTAAATATCCTAATGCGTAGCATAAAATATAAAAGTACTTGGTGGATGCCGGATAGTAACATAAATATACTGCAGATATACATTGAAAACTATACACATTTATTCTACTTAGGTAGCCTTTCTCAAATGTACGTAATCTGATCATAGGAAATAAAATCAGCTTGGTTCGTCATGGTGGACACATCACTCATTGTCAGATAATCTGTTCTAAGTGGCAGTCTGCGCATTTGCATGAGGAAAGATATTCATGGAAAAATACATATTCAGAAAATTAGCTTTCAAATGATTATAATAGTATAAACTTTTTATTGCCGATTGAAAATATTTTATATGACGCAGATAAAGGTAGAACTTTTATTGGCGTCCTAATATAACGTTTTGAAATCATACAATTATTTTGTGCATATCGATCGGCCATTATATTGTCGCGCAGATATCTCTTTGCTCATTTTCTATTTGCAAGTTTCAGAGCAATTTAATCAAACGATTTACTTAAAAACTGCTTACATGGCTAATTAATAACTATTTAAAATATGAATGTCCATGATTTCAAGAGGTAATTACGAATTGATTTAATTTTAAGCAAGGATAACTAGTTTTGGCTATCCGTAACTAATGAAATAGAGTCAGACATAGAAGATTAACACAACTACGCAAACAAAATATATTGAAATAATTGTTACTTAATATATGCAGCAGGAATATTAAACTGGATGATATAATAAAATATTAAGTAAATACGTAATACGATATAAGATGTTACTGCTGCATTTAGTACAGATAAATATAAATTAATCTATCTAACAATAACTACTGGAATAGGTAACTAATATATAGAGACCCGATAATAATATGTTAACGTTGCCATATTGCCAAACAGGCCTATATACGTGAAATCAATTTTTGGAGAACTTGGCGTTTATAACGCTAATTAATGTGTAGCTGTAGCTACTCAATATTTAGTGCACAATTTATTGTTAGTATTTTATTTAATTACTTAAGTTGGAAAATGTTCATACATCACAGCTGGAAGAATTATGAATAGATACAGATACCTGAACCACAGATATGCATACTAAACGATATATTTAATTCATCAAATAAATGAAATGTTTCGATGTAGATAACTGTTACGTGCTACGACTACAATTGACCTACCTTCGTTATTCATTTATTAAGTATGATGTCCTTGTCCCTGTTCCGCATTTGCTCTTTGTTTTGCTCCCTCAACGTGTTCCTTGCTATATAAATTACTAAAAGTAAGGAAAAGCTGTCAAATCCAAATGTGAATTGTAATAAACTATCAAATGTACTCAATGCTCAGTGTTCAACTTTTTCATTCATAAATTTTGCATATAAGTCATTCCTGGAAGACTTAAATTATTTTAATTTATGGGTTTCTTTTAACTTAGATTAATTACATTGATCAGTTTCAAACTCCTTAAACATCTTACGACAGTTTTATCTCTGGATATAAATTCTTAGTTGTGACAACGTCAATAAAGTCGTAAAGTCCTCCTATAGAATGCATATATTTATCGACATTATAATTGCAATTTTATTGTTTCAATATATCAGACTATTTTTCATGTTATTGTTTTAATAAATAATATGCATAAATTTTTGAAGACTATCACTCTTGCTATTTGAAAAAAAAACTGCTCCCTGAGATTGTTCTCGAAATGTTTGGAGCATTCAACTGCATGTGTACTAGTGTTTTGATTTATTGCAACTTTTTATTTAGTTTCAGATAAAAATTACATGGTAAAATGGTAGATTAATGCCTAGTGCCTTGGTTGACGTATAAAATTAACAAGTAGTAGGTACATATACGCATTATAATATTTATAGTAATATGTACATATCATGGACAACTAGACAACAGACATGGAGGTTTGTTTGTTGACTTCTTCGTTGCATAAAAGTCTTAATGTATCTGACTAGAATTATAATATTAACAGCTAGGCACTTATTTCGTTAGATTAATAAAAATACAGGTTTATACATTTGTTTCAGGTTGTTTAGTCGGAGTTGGTAATAGCTGAACGAGCCTCATTGGAGCTGTCCTTTCCCTCATCTATGCTCGGTCCAAATTGAAAACTGTACAGTAAGTCCGATAAGCATTTGTAAGGACTCAGCTTCCTCTCTCTGCGAATGACGCGACAATCCGCCATTCCTTTCGTCTGACTTTGTGGCAGTATACAACAATGAACATGAGTTTTAATCCACTTTCTATCTGAGTTCATTTTAACCCGTTCTTCCAGCTTCTTCAACCAATCCGAGTCTAAAGCTAAAAATATTCGATCAGTTATTTCTGCCAGTAGGTCACTTCTCCGCTCAAACACCTTTCCTTCTGCGTCTTCTGATCGTCCTGTGAAAAGGAGCCATTTGAATGGGATCCACCCCAAATAAAGTCCCAATCCTATCCATCCAACAATTAATGTGGCAACAAGGAAACCAAACACCACTTTCCTAGCAAAATCCGCAATCTCGTGATTATTCACTTCAAAGTCAATGTATCTGGAGAGAAGTTTGTTAAAGATTCCCGGCTGGAGGATGACACGGTTCCTGACCGGAATGGGCACTGCTGTTACGTGTTGATCCCACTCAGAGTCCATGTCCTGGAAATTGTTTTGGTTGCTCGGCTGATATCTGAGTTCTTGAGGAATTCCATCTGCTCGAATCGTATATTTCGGTCCGTACATTTTCCAGGCATTATCCATGGCTTGCTGCAGATAAAAATTGTTGCTGTATTTTTCTAATCGAGGCTCAGGCTGAATGAAATGTGGAGAATACCCGTTATCTTCAATCTGAGACAGATTTTGAGGAGCCGCCCGCACAGACACAAATTTTTCCTTCTCAAATGCAGCGTTCTGCGTAGGATTCAATAAAGGAGGGATCGTTTGCTCAATGGATTTAGGCGTGGGGTACGAAAATGATTCCGGGTAAATATATGAAATCGGTTTGAATCCACTCTCCATTTGGATTCCACGTCTTTTCCGTCGGGGACCTTGAAAAGCATCCAGAAGACTTCCCATTTCCATGAAATCATCGTTATCGTCATTGATGGGGACACCTTCCTCCAAAAGTTTCACGCTTCGAAAGGATTTGTACTGGTGAGGCGTTCTTATTGTGTCACTTTCAGAAATCAGACTCACCTTTTCTGAAAATGCTGACATGGGAATATTATTGAAGAATAGAATCATAACAACGAAGAACAAAAAGTCACTTTTTGAATATAAATTAGCCATTAATTACGATGCAAAGCTTCCGCTCTATCTCACTGGTATAGGCTCAGGAACTGGCTTTTTTCAAAGCCGCAATCTTCAACGCCAACTGAAATAACAATAATCAACTATGAGTTAGCCATCATTTATAGGCAATTATATTATAATGCTTCCATGCTTTACTGTAAATATTTAGACTGACTCCAATCACAATGCACATCGAGTTTTTAAGACAAATGCTTAAGATGCTTAAAAGGCAACTTAATAATCAAATAAATAATCCCATGATATCGCGGGTAGCTTTAGAAATTAAAACACCATAATTGAATCATATCATTTTAAATTTATAAATTCACATCATTGTAAATTTTAGCCACTAATTTTCAGAACATGTAAACTGTGTCGTAAGGTCAACTCCATGTAAAAAAATAAAAGCGACTTTAGCATTAATTACATTGCAACTTCAACAGGAGAATTTTAGGTATCCAAGGAGTTCGAGTGAAGTCTAAGAAAAAGATCTGCAGATTCTGCACTCAATTTGTACACCTCGACAAATCTATTGGGTTTTGAGTACCTAATCTTATAGGCTGTCGATTGTAGCCCAACTAGGTAAGTATATTGACATTAGCTGTGGACATAGAAAGCTTAGAATATCCTGACTCTTTACTTCAATGTTTGTGATAAAACATAAAAGAAAAGTCAAAATTAAGTTTTTCAGTATTTTATGAAATTAATGCATTGAATTGTATATCGTTCTGCTATAAAACCATCGTGCATTTATTTCCTAGTTTCTTTTCGTAAATTTGAAACAAGCGTGTCTAAAAGCCAAAATCCGATCATGTCATATGGCCATATATCTGAATGCAATTATCAACCCTGAATATTACCTTCATTTTTAAAAGCTCTGTGAAAATGAGTGGTCGGAATAATTATTTTTTTGCTCCAGAAGATAGTAATTTTTAAACTAATCAAAACTATTGGAAAATATTACTAGTACACATAAAAATTAAAAAAAAGGTGCAGAAAACATGCATTAAACATCTTCGGTCACATAAAGTGGTAAATAGCCACTAAGGCAAAAATAACGTGCATTACATTAGGCATAAAATTATTTTATATTTTCATAGAGGTAGGTAGAATACATATTATTTGAGTGTATTATTTAAATGAGTGTTTGCATAGCATGCTCGTATAGTACTACAAAGTTAAAATATTGGAAAATATTACTAATACACATAAAAATTCAAAAAAAGGTGCAGAAAACATGCATTAAACATCTTCAGTCACATAAAGTGGTAAATAGCCACTAAGGCAAAAAAACGTGCATTACATTAGGCATAATATTATTTTATATTTTCATATAGGTAGGTAGAATACGTATTATTTGAGTGTATTATTTAAATGAGTGTTTGCATAGCATGCTCGTATAGTACTACAAAGTTAAAATACATGGAGACTATGAATTGAAATACCTGTGGATAATTGGGTGATTTTACAATTGGGTTCTGGTTTTTGAATCTAGTTCATTTATCCTTTTCCTTTCAGAAATGTAGCCTTTCGTGAACTATTTTCAGACATAAAAGTAGTGTCAGATTGACTATAGAGAATGTTTGACGCACACTTACGACGGGAATATAATTTAGTGCAGTCAAGTCGAAGTTGTGGGTTTCTTTGAGCGTAGTTTTGATTCTCATGTATAGTGAGTATTAGGTAGGCACTTCACTGACACTGTTCCGTCTGCAAGACATTGTAGTGTAGATTCCCTATTATTCCCTATAGACTGGCAATAAACAATTATCCCGTCTTAAATTCGTATGTAAATACAAATGCACACACCTGGTCCTTATTAGCAGAGAGTCACTCACAAGATTCCTCCCTAAGGAATACAATGATATGTAAATTAGAGTTCAAAGTACACCTTGAACATTTGTAGTGGTGATTATAGGGAAATCCCTGTTTGTTAATCTGAGATATATCCTAGCCACTTAGAGAGAGAAAGAGAGAGACAGTGTCTCCCAGTTCGTTTTTCACTGTCGTGACCAGGAGTTGTGTATAAGAAACTAGCTGATAGTATTATATTGGTTGGAATCGGGTATCTAATATTGTAAAGTTGTGAGGGCTCGGCTACTTTAAAAGAATTCCATATGCACACAACTCGGAACTATAGAGTCTCCCTACAATAATTCTTTTCTCTGTAGTAGGTGACCTATTTATTTGACAGGTAGACACTAATAAACAAAGGAACTAATATTTCAGGAGGAAAACAATTTTTTATTTATTTTTCTCACTGAGGACAGGAGTTCGCAGTCACAAATGAAAGGCTCAACGGAACATACTAACGACAAGGACAAGGACTGTATTGTCGAGTGTGTATTAAAAATAATGTTAAAAAATAATGTTTTGAAGGAGAGAAGTGAGGTGAGTCGTCTTTCGGAATGAGTACAGCCGAGTATGCTAAAAACACAACACTAGGTCGTCAGTATGTAACATAGTGCTGAGACTGAGAGTCAGTTATAATGTACTAATAGTTGTCTCTGTCTGTCTGTGTGTTGGTTGGGAGAGTGTGAGACAGAATAAGAATAATAATGATCAGGTAAACTTTCGTTGAGCGTTCAAGACAGACTAACTAAAACTTTGACTGAAATGTTAATATAGCTACTATGAATTGTAAAGCAAGTTATCCTCATGTTATGTGCAATGCAATCAGATCCTGTCAAAGTTGGACAGACAAAGTTTGTTAGCTTAGCAAGTCGGAGCAGGCAGGCAGGCAGGCAGGCTGGCGAGTGAGGCTCTAATCTCATGCAATAGGAGCAGGCGGAGAGGGAAGTAAAGCAAGTAAGAGTAGGATAGACACTTTCTGCTCTCCATAATCTATTTACCGTCCTCATCCATCCTTCGCCTGCCTGCCTCGCTCGGATGCAGATCAGATGAGATTCTCTCGTCTCCTTTCGACTCCACTAAAACCTCAATGTCAACTGAACACATTTCGGCAGTCCTTGCCTTGCCTTCCTATCTCCCTCCTCCACTCAGTCAGAATCTACTACCGCCGCAGCTTAGCACCTTAACTTTTATTTAGCTCTCTTTTTATTCTTCACACTCTGCTCTTTTCACCACTGACTGACTCACTTCCTCTACTTCACTAATGAAAACGAGTCAGGATGTGCAAATAAAATATTTCAGACTTGACTTATAGTCACAACCAAGGAACATAGCACAACAAATTATCTGATTTTTACTCTCTTCACATCTTTTCTTTTGTGGCCCAAATTCTTCAATCACTTGCTTTGTCTTCACTTGTGTACTTAGCCTATCATTTAGTTAATTGTCGTTCACACAAGAACTGCCACCTTCACTCCTCACTAATCACTCCTAACCGCTCATTCCTTTTTACCATTTCCATCATCCATACGAAGCCACTTTGTAGCTACACACATAATAGTATTGTTTTACTCGTTTATAAAACCTACGGATACGAAGCACACCTTGAGTGTTTTGAGGGGGAAAAGATTTTTTAGAGATTTTCTCATTTATTCAGTCATATCTGTAGCTTAAATCAGAAAATATCTAAAAATCTAAAGTTCAGCTACAAAGTATAGGCTAAAGAAAAATATTTCGTAAAACCAAACTCCCCTATGTATCTATATGATTTGTATACGAAACAAATGATGACGTCGAAAAATCAGGCATTATTTGCGCATACAAAGACAAAAGTTGTATCCCTTCGTCGGAATTTGCACATAGCACACCCTTAATTAGGTGACCTATTCTCTACTTCCCAATGTTCACATTGTAGAGATATTATGTGAGTAGCCATAGCTCACGGGTAAAGGGCATCGTCTCTGACCCCCACATTAGTACTTGGAGTGGGTAACACCTTAATTCAACCCCGTTGTAATGCCATTCGGCCTTTCTTAAACCATCGAGGATTTTTTGCGTGACCAGGAATAGGAAAAATGGTGAAAACAAAGTTGGTCAGTACTATTAACCCCAATCACATCAAAATAATTTGTGTCCAGTTATTTAATATTGAGTATTTTCGGGCGAACTGACAAAGCTTGTAATACTTTTGCACGACTGGGTTGAATTAATAAGGGGATTGAATTACAGTTGGGGGTGAATTCACATTTTGGGTATTTTTGGACAGTTATTAATACTCTTAATAATGTGCAATTGTTTTTCCAGATCCGTAATCCGTAGTCCGTAATGTGGAGGAATCATTTTTCTTTATCCGCCAAATTGTTCCTACCTGCCTGCAACTGTGGGGAAACACTATATGCAATCCAATTTTCCTTTCAAACACAAATTTTAACGAATCTTGAAAATGTTATATTTTGAAAAAAAATCAAAAACTTTAGAAAATAATCGAACTGGTATAGAACGTATAAATATATTTCAACAATTATCGAAAAGATTGAAAACTTCTACCATCTATAGGCGAGAAAATAATTTTTTATAGATTCATTGAAAAATTCAGATAAAAAATACTTTTAAAATATTCTATTTCGGCTAAGTGTTAAAGGTCTATTTATTTCGTAATTAAATAATCGGAGACGTTTTAAATAGATTTTAGGCAATTCAGTTTTTGGCTTCGTATGAAAATTATGTTTGCTCGCGTTGGATTTAAGTTGGAAAGAAAAAACTCCGACGCCTCAACTCCCCACGGTATTTTGTGGCCATATTCACAATACCAAGGTTTTTATTCCAACTTAAATCCGACGCGAGTGTAGGTACCTACAATTAATTCATAAACGAATGCGGGGTGGGGTTTGGATTTAAATGCGACAAAGGCATCCTTAAAGAATGTTAGCTCACCCCAATTGTAGCAGAGACATAAAAGGAATTTTCACTTACTTGATAGTTATACAGTGAGTGAGAGAGATTCTGGAATTAAACTTCTGTCCGTCAGCAGATGCTCTCATTACATCCTACCGATCTCAAGTTTCCATGTGTATAGAGATTAGAGATAGGAATATCAACTTTCCTAAATGTCTTACATATACATAGCCAGTTCCTGTGGAATAACAATGATACTAATATTGTGTGTCACTGCATTACTGCACTCACAGTGCAATTATCTGTACGAGCGTAATAACTTGATTGTTTGAGACGGTGCGGAGTTCTAATAGGAGTAGAGAATCCAGATTAAAGTTTCTCTAGCACAATCATGGCTATTGTAATGATGAAACTTGTTATTTGACTCGTCCATAAATAGAATACTGCTTATTACGTATACATTTCCTATCATTATCCCTAATAGCTCTTTCTTACAATCAGATTACTTCGTTTTATGTTCTCCGACAATAAATTATGTTTGTAAGTGCACTCTTCGCCACAGTTCACTTCACATCACAGATACCAACTGCAACTACCTATACATCTTAAACTGTATAGGTACCTACTCTGATCTCTTTGAACTGGATGAATAGGAAAAACCGAGATTTTTCATGCATTACTAGTCTTTACTTTATAATCTTAGAATGCATTCTTGAATAAACACGTTGCACACAGTCACACTCGTATATTTTTGGGTTTTTTCAGTATTGGGTCACAACTTATCTCGAAAATGATCTACTTGGAAAAGTATGAGCACAAAGAAAGGAATCGTTCTAGAGAAAACTAATTATGACGTCCAGGACAAGAATAAAATTGTCAGATTCTGATTTAATATGCCTTATTCCTTTTACAAAAAACATCTTCTCACTCTATTAATATATGCGTAGTGTGAGAAAACTGTTTAAGAGCCGAAATGAGATTTTTGAAAAAGTTTGGCCGTATTTTCGTGAATGTCTGACACTAAATAATGTCTGCCAATAGGACGTAAATATAAGCGAATGCACGTTGCATATTAGTGAGGCGCCCAATGCGATGCACACCGGGGTGTGATTTCCTCAAGTTGGCAAGTGCATTGATAACGACAATGATTCTGCTGTATGGCTACACAGGATGCATCAATGCTTTTGCATATTGCATTCCGTGTGCTCGTATAAAAGTATTATAACTTACACTATTTCTGCAAATCGTTTTACCTATGCACAGTGTTCTGTTGTGGGTTTGTGTATTTATGACAGATACTATTCCAGATAGGACAACAACAGTAGACTGTTGACTACTAAATAGACAGACACTGATCACAATGCTTTAGCCAGCATGAGTCTATTCTTTTTTGACGTAGGTATTTTCTATGTCATGTCATGTCATGACTGAATAGTTGAGTTATGAGAATTTCTCACGTTGACTTTTGACTTGGCTGACTCAAGCGAATCGGATGGTGGCTACCTGTTTGCTGTGTAGTAAATAGTAGGTTGACATTGATAATGTGTAATATGTACATAATAATGGTGGGTGGCATCGCGGTAAACGTTCCTACTTGTGGCTTAAGAAGAACTATACATACCTACCTAACATTTATTATGTAGGCTAGTCCAATTTAATTCATTATTGCCTAGATGGAAACGCAAATCCAAAGTATTAGATACTATTAGTATTATTAGCACATTTATTAACCATCTACCCATGCAACAGAAGACTTGGCATCAACAACAACCGTTCATGTACCTACCACAAATTACAATGCCCATTTTTAGACTGCAATAAATTTCTCTCACGAATACACACACCTAGTAGTCATAAATGCAATCTATTAAGCATTCATGATCGTGTATTTAACTATAATGCTACAAGATGATACAAGTCTGATTTTAAACGCCGTTTTTTAGACATTGTTTTGACAATCAGTTAAAAAGTTGCTTTTTCCACATTTATAATTCTAGATCTACTCAAGGAGCAAGCAATAGTAGAGCAGTAAGATAGAGATACTATAATATTTCCGGCCTTTAATTAAGTCATTCATATTATGCATAGTAAAGTATAACTGCTGGGAAGAAAATTGTGTAAGTAGTATTACTACATAAACTGTTATCCTATCATATCTTGGTTATTGCGTTTCTGCTATCCACACGTACACAAATGGGCGGAAGTAGAGAAATGATGGCATTATTGTAGAATAAAAACGACACAAGTCGAGCATTATTGTTGGTAGGGAATGTTTTTTATTGCTAGGGAAAAGTTTGAATGTGCATCAAGAACTGGACTAGGGCAAAAGCCTTGTGGAAATTCAGGGCAAACAAAAGTCGCTCCTTCTCTTCTCCTTCCACAGATTCAATTTCAGAAGATTATTGTTATTCGGAGGTTCAAGGTCTCAGTACAGTTTTATTTCAAGGGTGAATAAGGTTCGTAGTCATCCTTAATGTTTTCCACATTGCTCCTCATCACTCTCCTATCTATTGTTGTCAGAGAGTTCATGCAATGCACGCACTGGCCATGAGAAAGGTTAATGTTACTACGTGAACGTGAGTAAGTAGGGATTCTGTAGGGATACCCAACCCAGGTATTATATTGTTGTCATTGTAGTTCTATTTTTCGGGAAAAATTACGTTAAGGTAGTCGAAATGATTAGAAAATGGCTTGAATGCCATTTAATCGTCGAGCAAAGTGTAATATAAAGTTTGGGCAGTTATTGTTCATTTTAGAAACCTTTTAGTGTATGTTCCTTTTGCGGTGAGATAGGAGTCTGTCTGCTTTAGGCTGACTCTGATTTAAATCTTAAGCTCTCCTGGCCTGGTTTTTTATAGTTACCTACTTTATCATATGCACTTATACAAATACGATAGATAACAATCGTAGAGACTTCCTAAAGGTACCTACCTACTTTAATCCTAGACAAGTGGCCAGAGCTGCATGACTGATCCACCTTCATCAAAGAATGTTTCCTTCCTTTCAGAATTTCTATACTCTCCTCTCCTGCATTGCATGCCTTCAATTGGGAATTCAATAAAATAGACTAAGATTTTTTTTTCAATCTCCTTCCAGTCTTTCAAAGATATTTTTGAATTATTTGACCCTATTTTTTTCTGTCCAAGTCATTATATCAATTTTTGCTCCTAATCTGTGATAAATTACACCCTCTGTACGCACTAACTGAGTTTGTACCACAAAATCCCAATTTGCATTGTATGTTTGTCGCTTACATCGATTAGTCATAGTTAAAAGCAGTAAGTAAGTAAGGAGTTGGTAGACACATCAGTAGTCGCTCGACTCATTTTCCTTCTCCTGCTGTTAACGCATATCTGATCCTGCTATCTAATGATGCATTCCAAATCTGACCTCGAATGCTTACTAACAATAAGTACAAAGCAAACGTTCTCTGACTGGCGATGAGCTCAACCATTATTTTCTTGTTGTCATCATGTTTTCATGCTAAATAAAATTGTCTGCTCTTGCTCCTAATATATGTACGTCCCATTACGAGACTCCTATAATTGCTCAATATATCATATTATTATTTGTAAATAATGATATTTTATAGGAGAAGATGACAGATTTTTTATCTTTTTTAAATATTTTAAGTGCTTCTGCTTAAAAATTATGTGATGGCAGCATTATTACGAGTCTCTAATGATGACCAATCATTTTTAAGATAATATTAT